>CM019907.1:3134302-3361802 GCA_009764595.1 Geothlypis trichas | reverse complement strand
CCCAAGCTGCCTGGTTTCTTATTCCATACCTCTCTGCAAGAGTTTACAGGCTTCATATATAAATTACAATTCCCCTTTATTAATCTAATTGATCGTTTGGTTCCAAATGCATATGCAAGATCTTTTGAAACCTTTTAGACCCCTGTGGTTCAATATCAATCTCAAAATATTAAAAGCATCTTGTGGAAAATTAGAAAGCAGATGAGACACTTTGGGACTGGAGATGCTGTAGAAGCTGAAACTTTTAAAGCAGCATTGACACAATTATTGAATGCTGTCATTGCTCAAAAGGGCTTTTTATTTTATTGGTTCTTCTGTAATTGTTTTGTACTTTTACTCTATCTGTGCTGTGCAGCTGCCAGGAATTCAACTTTAATGAGCAGCAACGTTTAGCTGCAATCAAACAAAGCCCTACACCTTGAGCTTTTCTTCCATTCTTCTTTATTAATGTTCATTTACCAGGCCCGGATATTTTGTTGCCTGGAATTTACAGAATGTTTTAGGCTGGAAGGGACTTTCAAGGGACACCTTCCACAGCACCAGGTTGCTCCAAGCCCTGTAATACCTGGCCCTGAACACTTACAGGGATGGAAAATTTCTTGGATAATTTTTCTCATCTAAGAACAAAATATTTCAGGAGTACAGGTTCTCATCTCCAATTGAGTAAATTAAAAAAAATTTGAAAACTTGAACTTTCAAAAATGGAATACAAGTCTTTCCACGTGGACCATTTTACTAACTTTTATTTGCTTACACAACCTTTTCCCCTAGATTTGATGTATTTCAGGGAAGGGGTATTTCCCATGGTGACTTTGGAGTTTTTGGGAAGCCAAAAAGAGACAATTTCATTCAGGAAAGTACAGAATGCAGAGTGGTGACTGCAGGTGGCATGATTGTTCCAACTGAATTAATGTAACAAACACTGCTATTCCCATTCCTCACAAGGACAGTGACTGTTCCCTCAAAAAAACCTCAAGGAAAAATATTCCTCTCCTTTTCTTAATTGCCATCAAAGCTCACACTGGAAAGGAGTTGGAGGAATCAGAATAACAAAGCTGCCCTTTCTCATTGAGGATAAAATAAACCTTGATGGATATCACCAGAGTAAGAGATGGCTCTTGAATTCAAAACACCTTTGCAGGGTCTTCCTGAAATATTCACTGTTACGAAGTTTAAATTCTTGTGGAGCACCTCAAAAAAGAAGGACCCTTGTTTTTGGTCTAATGGTATAATTTAACTCTTCCAGTGAAATTTAGAGGCAGATTTTAAATATTTAAATTTTTTTTCAGTGAAGTGAGGTAGCATAAAATACATTAAAACACTAAACATAATATTGCATGTGAGTTAGTAAGAAATTCAAGCAAAATAAATCTGGAAACAACATTTTTTCCCTTAAGCCTTTGCTTAAATATTTCCATGCTGACTATGGTTAAAAAAAAAAAATCACAAATCTACTGAGGGGAATCTCAACACAAATTCTCAAATAAGAATTATAAAAAAATAAAACTACACATGCCATTTGTTGTGTTTCACCCAGAATATTAAGAAATTTCTTTTCTATATAGCTTTTTTTTTGTGTGTATGCCAGCAAGCTGAGTCTAAAGGTGGGGAACATTGGGCAGGAGACTCAAGTGTGTCCAATGAAAAGGAATAATGAAAGAACACTTGCCCAGCATCAGGAAAAGTCACTCAGGTAAAGTAAACGAAAGTAAATGAAAATAAAGAAATTAGGAAAATAAATAAAAAATAATCAGAAGCTCAAATAATTCAGAGATTAAAGTAAATTGTGAGACTTTGCACCATTTATTTGAACATTTTCTTTACTACTTGTCCCAAAACTATTTCTTGTTTTAGGGAACTTAGTCATGCAACTAAATCTGTCTCTTTCTTTGTAACTCCCTCAGTGTGGAAATGGCTTACAGGAATCTAATCCTCCATCTCCAGGCTCTCCAAAAAAGCTGCCATGAAACCTGTCATTCTTCATTCCTCAGATATGGAGCTTCTCCAGTAAAAAGTAAGACTCATAGAAGGAGAGAAGAACTGGGAATATTCACCAGCAGATGAGCTGGAAGATGGAAAATGCAAGGATCAGCAGGAAAACATTTCTGCGAAGGCCAGAGCTGTCTTTATGTAATTTAGAGTTAGTGTGAGAAAAGGAAAAGGCTACCTGACCACACAGCCCTAGTTCAGCTTGGGAAAAGCAGTCAAAGGAAAACCATCAGCCTGGCACAATTGTAAAGGAAAAGAAATAAAAATGTTTTTATATATGCAAAATACAACTTACAAGTCATCCCAGCATAAAACGCAAATTGCCATCTTTTGAGAAATCCAGCTTTTAGAACTCTGATTTAACCAGTTCTCTGCTTTAGTTCAGTAAGGAATGAGTGGATGAAAAATATTTAGCATGAATTTTTTCACAAATCACAATGCTTTTCAACCTACACTCAAAATCTCTTTCTTCCTCACACCTGAGAGCTACAACTTCTCCCCATTCCATAATGCTTTATTGTCCTTTACTTGCAGAATCATTAAGGTTGGAAAAGACCACCAAGATATCATCAAGCTTGACTGCTAAACAGCAAAATCATACCTGAAGTTTCCTCTTCCTCGTTCACTGTGGTTTCATTAACTCCACCCTGTTAATTGGCAGCTGCCCTGCTCAGCTGGCTCTGATTTGGCTCATTCTTTTGGTAGCCCATCACCATAACACACCCAATACAGCTCCATCCTTTCCATTTTGGGGCCTCCAGCCCAGAAAGGTCCACCAGGACTCTTTTGTCTCCCCAGTGCACAGGTGAGCAGCAGCAGAGTTGTTACTTCAGCAAATGTTCACAAACCACTGGCAACAGCTCCCCCTCAAAGCTCCTTGAAAGGAGTTTGGGTAAAACCACAACTGGATAACAGGATAATCATTCCCAATAAATCCTGACTCAGTGGCACTGCAGCAAGCCACTGCATCCCTCACCTCACCTGTAAATTAATTATGAGGGTGTAAGATGGATGTAATTTGACCACTCAAGAGTGCAAAGAAGCCAAGAGCTGCTCCTAAATTTGCTTTTCCTCCCCTAGCACCTCACAAGGGGAGGTCTGGGCAAGGCTCTCTTCCTGTTCCCCAGACATCTTCTGGGATCAACACATTGCCTGCAAATCTGGGTCTGCACTTTGCTCTCAGTACCGCCAGTCAATTACAACCAGAAAAGGCTGATATTCTTCCATTTGCTCCTACTTGTCAACATTATGATCTAAGCAAAGGTCATAACGCTCCAATATCCAAAATCCAGTTAATTGATTCCCTCTGGGTATCAAATCCCCACAGCACTGCGGTTATTGCTGCATCAATCATATTGTTTTTCATACCAAAGAATTAGAGGGATGTCCAAAACACTGAAATCTCTTACTCCTCCTGTCCCCAGCTTCTCCTCTGGCCATTTCTAAGCACACCAATTTTCTTGATAACACATTTGAAATTCAATTTCCCTCATAGGATTTGATTGTGCCGATAAATCTGAGCCTGGCCTCTGATCAGATCCCCCCAAAATGTTCCATCTTCCAAATTCCTCCCAAAATTCCTGCCAAACTCTCAGCTACTGCATCCATATCCTCACAAGACATCCCCTTGCCACTTGTTTGGGGATTAGAGCACCCAAGAACCACTGACTACTCAAATCAAATATTTTTACATCATTCCTATTTTTTAGCCATATAGAACATTTCCACAAGTCTAATTTCACATCCAAATATTTGATATCCAATATCAGCTTTAATCTATTTTCCCTAGAGGGACTAACAAAGGTATGAGATTCCTAACCATAAGAGTTTTGGGGTTTTTTAGTAAATAATAAATCCATTTAAATAATAAGGGAGTTTCAAAACAGAGCCTCCGACCCCTTACCTGCCCAAGCAACAGCTGCAAGTTTGCTACTCACAAAAAAAAAAAAAACAACTCATTAAGGCACAAACAAAATGAAGACCTTTGGCATTATCTTAGACCTGAAAAAAATAGCTTCCAATGAGACTATACACCCAAATATAAACCAAGATCAATATAGTAATTTTGCTGATGAATTTCTGCAGTGACATGTAACAGCAATGAACTCTCACTGAGTTTGAGAGATGGAGGCCTGTGCATGGAGAGCTGCATCTTCAGCAATGGTGAGTTGGAGGGCCCAGCCTCTCCATCAGCAGTCCCTGACATTGATTTTCTTCTCCTTAAAAGTATTTGTTCTCACACTTAAGGTGATTTTATTTCTAATGCCTTATTATTACAAAGAACTGTCCCACTAGAAGGAAATTACTGAAAACCTGAGATTTACAAAGGGAGCAGATACAGCCAGGGAGACATGAGTTACCTTGGGAGAACCTGTGGCAATCCTGACCTTCCATGAGACAGGAAAATTGAAGATATCAGCATCCTACCTGGGAGAGCTTCAGCAGCTCAGGTTGAAAAGGGAGGACCAGTTAAACCTTTTGTGGAGGATTAAATACCCATAATCCAGTGGAAGGATTAAATAAATGGTAAAACATGGTTAAAATGGCAACTAAGTCATCACAGCTGGGCAAACACAAAATTGGCCTCAGATTCAACCACTTTAGGCTGAGGTCAGAGGTGCCCCATGCACAGACAGAGGGGGCACCTCTTTGGGGATAATGCCTGTTGTTTCTGTCATGTCTTTTACACCCACACTTGTCCTTCAACTGTTTGCAAAGACAATGAAAAATTTTGCTGCAGAAAATCTGTTTTCTGAAAAAAAACTGAGCCCAAAAAACACAGAATTTTGAAATTTGAATGTTTTCTAATCCCTTGGTATAAACGATCTCAAGGAACTTTCTTTGACTAATTAAAGGTGCTCTTCAAGATGGGATTGTGCTTCTTCACCCCGAGCACAGCAATAGCATCAATAAATAATATTAATTGCAGGGTGGATCCAACTCCAGCTATTTTATTGCTGAGGAACTCAAACAACAAATAAAGCCAGAACATCTATCAAAGAGAAAGCCACACGAGTTCACCGAACCATCCTGTGTGCATTTATCTAAAATAAAAATTGTATGTAAATGTCTATGCAAATTAGGTGTGGCCCTCAAGCTCCTGGAAAGTTGCCAAAAAAGCCTTTGGTGTTGCAAAGTTGAGCATCCTATCTACCATATGGTGGTACCTATTAATCTCAGGAGGGAAAAGATACCGGCTCCTCATACAGATGGCACGCATCACAGTACCTGTAAAAGGTTTGGGGATTTAGAGATGAAAATGAGGCATTTTCGATGCTATGGAAAGCATTTGGAGTTCTAAGCAGAGTTTAATACTTAATATTACAGTTTATCTATTATCTATAGCCAACCTAAAATTCTTCTAGACTTCTTAACCAACTATAGAAAATTGAAATATTTCCACAGACATTTCTTTATGAGTGGGTGCATTTAACTGGGACACATATCCTGGGACAGAATAGGTTCAATGACCTCAGAGAAGTACAAAATGGTTTGGGCTGAAAGGAATCTTAAAGCTCCTGGACACCTTCCACCATCCCAGGAGGCTCCAAGCCCTTTCCAGCCTAGCCTGGGACATTTCCAGGGATCCAGGAGCAGCCACAGCTGCTCTGGGCACCCTGTGCCAGGGCCTCACCACCCTCACAGGGAAGGATTTTTTTTTCCTAAATTGAAGCTTGAATCTGAACCCACTCTCAGTGTGAGCCCACTGCCCCTGGTCCTGTCACTACAGCTCCTGGTGAAGAATCTCTCTTGACATCCTGGTAGACTTTCTTCCATGAGATCAGATCTCCAGTGTCCCCTCTGCTGATTGCTCCTTGATTTTCATTAATAGCGTCAAGTCTCCAAATAAACCAACTGGATTTTTTCTGAGCAAAAAACCCCAATTTCTGAAGCATTTATTGGCTTCAGCATCATGGTTCGTGTGATTGGGCTCCCACTGCCCCACACTATGATTGATGAATGTGCCCCCAGCAGCACCACAGGACCTGGAAAATCATTGAGAGCTGGTTTTGCACGTGGTTTCTGCAAAGTATCTCAACTTTTCTCAGTAGTTTGGGGGCTTTCACTTCTCTGAAACAAAGTTTGGAGAGACAATTTTTGCTTCTGCTATTGAGCACCCCTGCCAAAGAACATTCCCGTTCTCCCGTTCTCCCATGCATACCATTAGCACAGTGTACATCTGAAAAATGTATTTATATATCCCAGAATGTGAAGTGATGTGTAATTAGGAGTTTAGATGAGAAATTATCGTGGGGAAACAGGGCTTGGGAGTTGTATCATCTGTCGGGTGCGGCGCTCGCGCGGCTCCGCGAGGAAGTTGCACGAACGCCTCACGGCGCTTTCCCTATTTATAAAGCACCAGCAATCCACTCGGCTGCAAGGCCCACTCAGCCAAGCTGTGGGAATATTTCAGAATGAAATATTTCATCCTTTGCAGGACTTTGACTCGTTGTCTGTTCACACGTTGCAGGTTAATGGCGGGGCATTTATTCCCGTGGTTTCTGCTCCAGCAAACCGTGTGCCAGAGCAGGTTGGAGTTTCCCTTGCTCTGGGCAGAGCTTGGATCTTATGTTTGGCCCAGTGGGAGATGAGGGTGCCCAAAAAGATTGGAGTCCCAGGAAAGGAAAGCAGTTAACGTGGAGTTGACAATGTGCCTTAGTTTGATACATTGCCAAACAAGATGTATAGATTTTGTGTAGTGTTGCCTGTAATCAACCTACTGTGGTATAATTAAGGGACTGGTTTAGTTCAGATATAAGAAATGAACTCTGCTTCTCAAATGCAAAATTGGTCAAGAGGTTGGTTGGTTTTTTTATTTTATTCTAGTTTATTTTCTTGCAAGTGAAGAGAACATTTGTAATTTCTGTTCTTTCTGTTGTAAATTGTGCGGCGACGAAAGTTAAAAAATATCTGGCGAGCACACATCACATATTGCACTCCCCATGATTAGTACAGGTCCATTGGTAGAATGAAATCAGCTCAAACAATGGGTAAAAATAAATCATTACTGGGTACACGAGATCTGAGATGGAAAAGGCACTAATGGTTGTTAAATGAGGTATATTGCAGGGAAGGATTATATTTTGAATGGTGTTAAAATTGCTTTGGGAGTGAATATTCTGACTAATATTACTATTTGTGTACTTGAACTCTGACGTGATGGGGTTGTACTCCTGTAAAGAGTTCATGAGAACTAGAAATAGATTATCAGTCTTTTTTTTTTTCCTTTTACATTCTGAGCAACAAGGTGATAAACCACAGCTACAGTGTATGAACTGCAGCTTTATCTACTTCTTTCTATGAGCCAATAAAGTCAGAAATATTCTTGGGGTTTTTTCCATAAAAACATGTTTTTGTGTCAATGAAAAATAAAAATGTATTGATCCCCAAATATAAGAGAAATGTGTCTCGGGTCAAGCTGGGATTTGGGGAGCAAGGAAGGAACTCAGAGAAAGTTCTGAGTCATGATGGGATTTACTAAATACTCACAAGAACAAGCTGGTTGGGTAGTGAGCTAAAATCTCCATCACAGCTACATGAAGCTACAGAAGTTGGATTTTGATGATCCTTGTGGATCCTTCCCAGCTCAGGATATTCTATGGATCTACCACTCTGCAGGTAGATGTTTTCTAGCAAGGTAATGTTGTTTTCTCTGCAGGTAATGCTGTTTTCTATTAAATCCTCATGGCCATTGTGTAGAGGACACAATCTCAACCTCTTTCTCTTGCCATCTGTGCCACGTTCTTCCATCTCCAGGAGCTCCTGAAACAAAACTCCATCCAGAAGATGTTGCAGGAGATATCACTAACTTCCTCTCCTGTCTTCTCCCTACTGTTATTTGGGGGGGATTTTTTTCCTGTCTTACCTTTCCAGTTGAGAAATTATTTCTAAAATGTGGTGCTTTTCTGGGCTACAAATCTCACTTTTGGTACTGTGCCATTGTTGAAGGCAAGCTGGCAGACAGTCAGATTGTTTTCAGTGAGTTATACCGCATTCAGAGTTAAAATGGGACCATTTATCCATGTTTGTGTTTCTGGGATCATGGTTTGTAGAAACAATTCGTTCCAGGAATGGAACTTTTGTTATCGTTTTCAGAGGAGCATTTGGCAGGATAGGCCCATGGATTAAAAAAAAAAAAAAAAAAAAAAAGAGAAAACAAGGAAAAAAGCTGAAGAAACCCTACTGCCCTACTGTGCCTTTTAAATTCTCCCATCTCTGAATTATCAATAACTACAGTGAATGCTGCCCTCAAAATTTGGTAAAATAGATCTTTTTTCTTTCAGATCTACCTCCTCTTTAAGTACAGCTTCTCTCACACACAGGTATCAGTGAAGATTGCCTGAAAGGTTCGTGTGGTTTCAATCTTTTTTGAATATCAATAGCAGGGGGAGGATGTAGAATCAGGCTGAGGCTGAGTTAATGTCTGATGGATCCACCCTGAATGAGGGCACCCAGCAGCTCTGAAAGGCTTCAATTGGTGCATTAAGACTGGGGAAAGGATGCAATTTATCTCAAATCACAGGCTGGAAAATCACTCAGAATTCAAACTTGCTAGCAAACAGGGTCCTTTAGTTGCCTATCAGCTAAAAGACGTTTTGTTGTCCCCGAGTAGAGTGGATGAAGTTTTTCTCTAATTACTAATACATTTCACACAAAAGAAATAAAAATTCTGGGAAGTAATCTAATCACAAATTCAGATCTCATCTGATAAAAAGGACCACAAAAAGGAGATTTTTTCCCAACATTTGTTTGAAATGAAATGTGCTTCAGAAATGACGCAGTTTGTTTTGACGCTTTCAAAGTGGAGCTGCTGGGGGTTTATTTTTGAAGTGAAATTTGAAAAGAAACTAATTCAGAGTAGATTAAAATGCTAAAAAATTCAAAACTAATCTAAACATTTCACCTTGGTCAGCTATATCAGCTGACTTCAGGTTTTAAAAACAACAAAAAAATTCTTAGCAATTTTTACTGCCCCTTTTTTTCCCCATTGACTCCTCTTTGAATTGGACTTTCTCAGGTTTCTGCTTTTTTTTGTAGTCTCACCTTAAAGAGAAAAAATTAATTATTTTCACAGCTCTGTCATACGCTAATGAGCTCATAAATTAATAAAATGCAGCAAATCCACAGATTGTCTCTCTTTCTTCTTTTAGCCAAATTTCACAAGTTCACCTGTTGATCGTCTATATTAAAGGTGCTACATATTTGGTTTCTTTTGGAGTAGAAAGTTTTATCCCCACTTAAAATTTTCTGGAATTTCAATGGCAGAGTAGCCAGATATCCTGAAAACATTCAGTAGAAACTTTGAGGTCTGTAAACTTTCTTTTGATGCAATATTTACACCACAAAAATGGCCAATTTTGCCTTGCACTGAAGGCTCTGTCACATAATTTTGAACATTGATAGAAAAAGGAGATGATTTTACAGAGCAGTTTTGTGTCATTGTTCCTCATCAGTTCCATTTCCCTGCAATTTAATGCAATCAACAAAATTTGAAAAGTTGCTTTCAATATTATGTAGCACCCTGTAATTTTTAACATAAACCTCTGTGGACCCAGGATAATTTCTAATATATCCCACCACTAACCCTTCCAGCTGGTACAGGATCCATTAATTGCTGGTGTGCCACACTTTGTTTTGTGTTTTTTAGCCAATTTTAAATCCATTAAACTCAACTTTCCACTTATTCTGTGGCTCCACATCTTAACATTAACCTCTTCTAGGAAACCCTGTCAAAGGATGTCTGAAAATGTAAGTATAGGATGTCTGCTGCATTGCCTTGTCTCTCCTGGCAGAAATAATAACAATAAAGGATTCCAGTAGAACTGTCAGACCTGAGAATTTCCCTCCCCCCAAAATTAAATTTGCTTTCTCTAATCAGGCAGTGCTTGTCCCAGTGCACCTTCCATTTGATTCCTTAAAATATTAACTAGGACATTCTCCACAGTTTATGCCAGCGATATGTTCTTTCCCCATATGTCCCTGGACCAATTTTAATAATTCCTTTATTAAATTTCACCAGCCTTCAAGGAGCTGAAATGTCTAATAGAGTCTCCAATTTCCCTTCTAACTTCCTTTGGCTCTCTTGGATTTATTTTGTCTGATTCTGGTGTTTATCAGTATTTTTAAAAGCTTCTAATCTATTCTGATAGCTGATTTTAGTAATCTCTGGATGCTTTCTAATTCCTCATTTTCTAGTTCTGAAATCTGGTGTCAGATATATTCAAATGAAGGGGACAAAAATTTTCAGGTAATTTTGTCTTTTTTTGTTTCTCTTCTTAACTCTTTCTGAGAATGCTCTGGGTCTTTACCAATGTAACAATTACTGTCAATCTTGATTACATTTAAGATGTTCTGTCAAATATTTTTAGTCTGAATTTGATTTGGTGTACCTACACCAGATTTATGGGTTTGGAGTGGTGCTCACAAACCTTGCTGGAGTTCAGGTTTTGCCAGCACTTCCACCTTAAGCCAGAGCTGCTCTTGAATTAGCTGTGAAAACCAGCCATAGGCTAAAATAAGGCACTGAAAGTTCCCTCCAAAGACTTTTTGTTTGGGGTTTTTTAAGAGTTTACATTAAAAACAAGGAAGCTTTTTTTAGCACATGCTTTATTTGAAAAGAATAATAACCAAAAAAAAAAAAAAAGAAAGAAAAAAAAAAGAAAAAAAATACTTCATAAAGGACTTTTGCAGACTATTAGTCCATAATGTGGGCCAGACTCAGTGTGTGTGTGTATCTTTTTAAATAATTAACTGCAATGAGAAATTATTAGAAACAAGAAATTAGCAGAAGTTTTTCTTTGTTTTTTCGAAGGTTTAACAAGGATGGATTTTTTTTTTTAGAGCCCAAACAGGCTGAAAACACCAAAGCCAACACCCAAAACTCACCAGATCCTTCTCATGCATGGGTTGAACAATGATGTGAGGACAATGGCACCTTCAGCTGCTGCATCCTTGGTCCCACAATGTCCCAAACCCCTCCACTGCCCAGGCTTGGACAGAAGTTGTGCATCTGAATTTTACATCAGGGTCCAAAGGAAATTTCATCCATTGTGGGGGGTGTCCGTAACTTTCCTAAAATATGCGGCAACTTTCCCACCTCAGAACTCTACTTCCATATTTTTGACAATGTATTTACTTAACAGTGAGAAAACTGAGACAGGAAAAAAGGAATTAGTGGTTAACAAGAGGAAGAATTCCTGGCCAGGTTGGATGGGGCTTAGATGAACCTCTAGTGGCAGCTGTCCCTGCCCATGGCAGGGGGTGGGATGAGATGAGCCTTAAGGTCTTTTCCAACACAAACCACTCTGTGATTCTATGATTTTTCTTTTTTTAATTGCTTTTTTAAAGCGCTCCAGAAAATTAAATCCATTCTTTTATCTCCATGTGCTTGTCATGCCTTCCCTGGTGCCACGAGCTGTGAGAAACAAACTTCATGTAACAAAACACCCAAATCTTAGTGAGAGTTTCACAGCAGGCACCAACGTGCTCTGATCCAAAGCACAGTGGTGTAGCAGATTTAGGGGATCAGACCTCAGGAAAAACATCATCTCCTGACCCCTTTATCTACAGCACCCCAAAGCTTAGTGCAGCTCCTGAGAAAGAGAGCTCAAACCTCCAGCCCTGATGTCTCCATGAAAAAACCTGAGTGCTGGAACTGGCCCCCTCAAACCTCCTTCCTGAGCTTTCCACATCAAATAAAGCACATTTATTAGGTGAGGGAGCTTGTTTAACAATCAGGCTACATTTGCTGGCAGTCACCTGGGAAACATAGGTTGCAGCCCTTGATGCAATAAATCATTATCAGGATTTTGCACACATTGGAACACATGGGATGCTTTGCCCCACGCTGTGTTTTATACTGAAAGACCTGAGCAGTTTGCATCTGGATCTAAATTGCCTGTAGGGGTTTTTTTTGGAATATTTGTAACTGCTGTTTCAAAGCATCTCTGACACGCAGCTCTCTCGTGAGCTTCTTGGGCAGCATTGAGATTTGCTTCCAAACTGTTTAAAGGGTACGGTTTTATGAATGAGGACAAATGATATTAAGATAGAAAGAAGACACAGATATAAGGATTTAGGCATTGAAAACTGGAGGTGGTGCCACAGTGCTTCAATCATTCAAACTCGAACATCATAGATTGGGTAAAACCAGATTTATACTAAAACTAATTATTCATCTAATTCATGCTTCAATGTAAATTTCTCAAAACCACCTGAAAAACCCTCAAGTCTCAATAAATGTTGGTAATTTGAAAATGTTAGGAAAATACTAAATTTAATCTTTCAAACACAGAGTAGGCATGGTTTTCACTTGCTGGGTGAATTTGGCTGAATAGCCCTTCATGCCACAGGTTGTTCTATTCAAAATAAAGCTTTCAATTAAAAGTGATAAAGAATAAGGGCTTTAATAAAGAATGATAAAGACTGACAGACAAGTTTGTATTCATTACATTTTGAAGTTAGTTTATAACATTTGGTTTATTCTTTTACCTGAGCAACCAGGTATTATAACCATAAGGACAGTCAGACTGAGTACTTTGTTAAATGTACTGAATTCTATCATTTTTTTGACACCCACTCCAAGTTTAGCCACAACATGTCCCTGTTCTAAGAGGAAACACATCACACAACAGTGTTCTCAGAGAAATTTCAAGTAATAAAAGCTGTGCTCTTTAAAAAGTGACCCATCAGGGTCTGTGGAGGTCACAGACATCTGCCAACTCACCCACCTAAATGATATAAATTTACACATTGGAAAGTCCAAACAGTTGAAAGCAAATCTGTTGTTGCTGCAACACCAGGATCTGTTGTTAGTAGGTATGACAACGCGGTAATAGCATCCCGGCATTTTTTTGTATTTCCACTTCAAACAGCAAATCCGCCTGAATTTACCTAATACTTCAATAATCCAATTATAACACTTTACCAGCAGAAATCATCGGTGCATAAGCCTGGGAGTCAGTTAAATGAGGGCTGTGTGGAGCTGCTCACCCAGGATGCACCGCAAGCTCCGGCGAGCGCGTTCTGCTGGGATCACCAAGCTCGGCTTCTGCAAGGAAGGAGTAGAAAGTCCTCCCTTCAAACACAGCACTACCAAGCTGGTGGCAAATCCATGCTAACCAGGGCAGTGAGGATGGGGCAACACACCAACCAACGTGGGAAAGATCCCAGCCTTCAAATCAAACCAGAACACAACCAGATTCTCAGCCTGTGCCTTGTCAGAAATGGCACATTTTGGTGTAACCACCGGAAACCATTGATTTGCAATGAAACCCAGTTTAAGCAAAATACTGTATGCTCTAAACACAAATTGTTGATATTTTTCAATTCTGGAGGATTTAGTGCCCATAAGTGTCGTTTCATTTCTCTTTTCACAGCCATACCACTTCCTTTCACTCCCTTGCCCCATAAATCTGCGCCTAGTGATGGCGGCCCGGTTTACGTGAGGAGAGAGAGTAGAAAGTCCTCCCTTCAAACACAGCCCTGCCAAGCTGGTGGTAAATCCATGCTAACCAGGGCAGTGAGGATGGGGCAACACACCAACCAACGTGGGAATGCTCCCAGCCTTCGAATCAAACCAGAACACAACCGAATTCCAAGTCTATGCCTTGTCAGAAATGGCACATTTTGGTGTAACTACCAGAAACCATTGATTTATCAATGAAAACCCATTTCGACAAAATATTGTGTGCTATAAACACAAATTGCTGATATTTTTCAATTCTGGAGGATTTAGTGCCCATAAGTGTCATTTCATTTCTCTTTTCACAGCCATATCACTTCCTTTCACTCCCTTGCCCCATAAATCAGGCCCAGTGATGGCGGCTCTTGCAGATCAGCCTAACACCCTTTTCCCCTCTGAATACAGTATTTATTCAATGGATCAAGGGAACTATCCTTCAAACAGAATGAGATATTCTATTCACAGCTAGAACATTAATATGTCAGTAAAGTTACTTGCCTTCAAAGTGGGAGAAAATAAATCTCGAAGGCTTGGATTCGTACGGGGCTGTTAATGAGCGATGATGGTGTGATTTTTCAAGGATTACGTGATGAAGTCAGTCCCTTAAATTTAGACAAGAGTTGCAGTCCATATTTTAGTAATTTCAGCAGAAACACCATATGCTGCCCAGGGAAGTTGTTGGTGCCTCCTACCTGGAAGTGTTCGAGGCTTGGAGCAACCTGGTCTAGTGGAAGGTGTCCCTGCCCATGGCAGGGGTGGAATCAGATGAGCTTTCATCTCATTCCAATCAAAAACATCTCTGATTCTATAGGATTGTGATTAAAAAATAACTTTCTGTGTGTCAAAATACATTCTACTTCTCAAGAAACACTTACAAATGTGCGATGACTACAAAAGCCTTGTGTCAGAGTTAGCCCTAAAAAGTAAAATTAAACCACAGACTAAATATTACCCACGGAATAAATACCCCTCTACTTCCACAAACTGGTGCCTCTATTCAGATCTGAGTTTTCAAGCCAGTAATTGAGCTCTTTTTTTATTTTTGAGAAATACATGGTTAAATATCAACTGCAATTAATAGTGTTTTGAAAGATAGATTATTACTGTAATTTCTGCTGACATTTTATGTGCAGTATGTTTTTCTTTACTAATTAAATACCGTGAACTGTTTTCTGAGGGTTAATACATTTCACAAAATTTCCAATTTGTAAGTAAGTCAAATTCAGGATATTTATTTGCAGTTACGTGGCAATGTAAACCAGAGATGGGATAAAAGAGGTAAAGTGGACAAAAAGAAACATAGATTTTATCTACCCCGTGTTTGGCAGTTGGCTGTGGAAAATATAATCCAGTCATAAATCTATGAACCAGCCCTGAATTTCTATTGCATTACTTTTAAAATAATTGCAGCATTTTAACATCCCCTAAAATGTGCCATAAATCCATAAAAATTATCCATATGTTATATATCTAGGAGTGAATTAATTACTTTTCACTGTACTGTAAAATACAGATAAAGAAACTCTACCCACAAAGTTAAAAATGCCTTTAATAGATGCTTTTCCATATGCATAATAGAGAATTATTGCACTGATTATCTGAAAACTGAATTTATATGAAAAACAGTTAAAAAAAGGAATTTAAACTGATGCTTCTCTCTCTCCAAGAGCCTTTTTGGGTGCTAATATTTGGGAGTAGGTGAGGTACAAGTTACCTGTGCTGACAAACCTGGCTCAGGTTACACCTGATGAAAAGCTCAAATCTAGTGGTACTCATCTTCCAACAACACAACTTTGATTAAGTTCTTAAATGCAACTAAAATACAACATAAAAAATATTTTTCTCATTTTCTAGAACAACAACATTAGGAATCTTACCTGTAAAGTTCATAAACCCTTTTGTAGTGTCAGTAAAAGAAACAACACCTCTGACAGAGAGCAAAAAAAAGGAAAAGCCAAAATTGCTAGGGAAAACATTTAGTTTCTGGTAGAAGCTACTGTAGAATTCTTGTAATTCTTGTAGAATTACTGATGTTGGAGAAGACCTCCAAAATCAACCACTCCAACTTTTGATCAGATAATTCCACACCCACTGAACTGTACCACAAAGTGCCATATCTACTTGGTTTTTTGGAACAATTCCAGGGGTGGTGACTCCACCACTTACCTGGGGAGCCAGTAGCATAGACTTTCTCAAACTCATTCAGTCTTTAAATGTTAAGATATTGGATATCCCTGTCCTGTAGAGTTTCAAATTATAAAGGAATAAGTAAAAAGTTTTAAAAAGCAAACACAAAGCTGGAGCGTGTCTTGCAGGACATTTAGTACAAAATCAAACCTGCATATTCTGCATATCCTGTCTTTTTAACCACATATTCCTCTGGTTCCCAGTGTCCCTTCTCTTGCCACTGAACACTTTTGCTGTACAAATTTTCTCAAAAAGAGACCAAGTAGTGTGTGAGAAACTGCAGCTCTGAATGAGCTTGGATTTTATCAGCTCATCATGCCAAGGTTGGAGCCTCCCAAGAACAAGAAAGCTCGGAGATGCAAGTCCAGGTGATCACTCAGCCTCAAAGGCACAAAAATGCTGAGGAAAGGAGAGCAGAGCAGCTAAAAGCCCTAAAGTTTAGACACTGAATATCTGGAGGACAGCTGGAAAAGATTTAAGGAGCGTTTCACTCTCTCTCCAAGCAAGGGGTGCCAGCAGAAAACAAACGTAACCCTTTCTCTCTATATGTTTTTCGTGACAAAAGCTGATTCTCAACTTGTGGATGTTTTTAATATTTAGACAGAAAAACTAAACTCTGAAAGGATATTCAAGAAGTGTTATGAAAAAGGAAGATTGATACCTCAAAAAACAGAAAGGACAAAGTGAAATGACAAAGGAGTGGGACTGATCCAAGAGTAAGAGCCAGCCCCCTTCCCCATCCTGAGATTCCCACTAAATCTTGGATGTTGATGAAATTATGATTGTATCTCGAGACAAACATTCCTAATTAATCCCTGCAAAAGGATGAAATTTTGTCAAGGAAACACCAAGGACGTGGTGAAATGTGGAGGGTGAATATCCCTATGGTGCTGTCAAGATTTTGGGGAACATTAAGTATAAAAAGAAAGGTCTGAGGTGAAAATGCTGCATTACAAAAAGGGCAAGATCTAGAGAAAATGGGAACCTGTCTGCTGTGACAAACAACTCATGGAAAGGAAAAAACTAACATCCAAAAGGAGCTACAAGCTTTTAAGAGATTTTCACAAGATATTTTAGCCAGGCATGAAGAGCTCACAGTGCGAAGAAATAGAACAAGCAGCCTCAATACCTTCAAGAAATTCTTTAAAAGAGACAGTTCAAGAGCAAAGAAACAGAACACTGATGTGTGATATTTATTAATTCTGTGCCAAGTACCTACATCCACAATATACAGGACCAAACCAGAGACTCTGGGCTGCCAAAAGCTACCAGCACTTCTAATGTGTTAGGATTGCACAAAGAAAGGCTTTGGTAGAACCAGGGTTAAACCTTGAGACCTTTGCCACAACTTAGGTGAGTATCCAGTCTCATGTAAGTTGTACCACAGCTTTACCCCAGGTTTATATCCTAAACTGGGATTTTAGAACCTGCTGATGGCACGTGCACACCGTGCAGAGGTGACATCTCAAATTCCTTGTACACAGAGCCAGACCTTAGAGCAGAAAGCAAATTTTTGTGGGGTCAAAAACACCAGCACCTGGTGAGAACATCCAGCAGCTCCACAAACACCTTTATCCTGATGCAATTTCGTCTCTGCTCATGCTTTCACTGTGACAGGAACTCATGCAAGGTGCTCTGTGAGCAGATCTTGACATCACCGTGTAAATCCTTGATTTTTCTCTGTCTTGAGCCCATTTTCTTTAATGGTTTGTTTGAACAGTGCCAAGCACAGCTGAGTTCTCCTGGGCTGGGACCTTTAGGAATTTTTTCAGCACAAAGAAACACAAACAAGTAGCTAATAGCAATCTGTCACACCTAAAATCCATCCAGCCATCGCTCTGCGGTGCAGCCCTGCCTTTTATGTGGTTTGTTAAATGTCTCGCACAGTCTGTGGCTGTTGCATAAGTAATAAATAATAATAACTAATATTTTTAATGCTTATAACAGTGACTAAACCACAAACATGCTGACTAATGCTGTCTCACTGGCTACCTCCACTGTCTGCAATTTTAATGCATTCATCTTGGCTCTTTTTGAACCTGCTCTTTCTCATCTGAAATGAAGCAGGGCCAAATTAGATAGGAGGAAAAATTCTTCCCTGTAAGAGTGCTGAGACCCTGGCAAAGGTTATCCAGAGGGGCTGTGGCTGTCCCTGGATCCATGGAAATATCCAAGGCCTGGTTGGATGGGGTTTGGAGCAACCTGAGGTAGTAGAAGGTGTCCTTGCCCATGGCAAGGGATGGGACTGGGTGAGCTTTAAGTTCACTTCCAAATCAAATAATTCTGGAATTTAATGACTCTATGATAATTCTTACATGAGAAGTTACCAACCCATGTGTAACACAGGAGAGACACTCCTACAGTGAATGGAAAGGAAATATTATATTATATATTAAAATTATAAAGGAAACACTATATTAATAACATCTTCACATGGATGTGCATAATTTACAACAGGACAGTGTTTCCCAACCAGCCAAGCCTTTGCACATGCTCCATCTTCTCATTCCAAAGATGTTTTGTTTTCCCAAGGAATCAAATGCATGTTTCACCTTAGAATGGGAAGAGCAGGAATGGGCACGTAGGGTGTTGTTTGTATTTAATATGCTTGTGCTTTTATCCAATCCTGTTTCAGGCACCTACTATTTCTCAAGGAGCTCAACCTCCCTTCTTGTGCCTCCTGGGGTTGCCCTGGCTAGAGGATGAAGCTGATGGGGTTCTGGACATGGACTCTGAGTCTTGGGTTTCTGCAGTTGAAATGACCCCCAAGGTATTAAAAAGTCTTTTTCCCAGCCCTGCAACAGAAGAAGAAGACGAGATTCCTTGGTCCTGCTTTTTAAGGTTGTTTATTTTCTCTTATCTGTTAAATTCTTTCTCTGACCTGCTGAGATCTGTCAGGCAGGTCGGGTTGTGGCACACTGACCACCCTTGGGGTGGTGTTAGCTTTTTATACTAAAAACTACGTGTACTTTATTTACAATTACTTCCCAATGCCTATCACCTATGTTGGACAGTCTGTCTCTACTCTGAACCTATCCAGATGTATCACCATAACAGCAGAAGATGGAGGGCAAGAAGAAGAAGAGGGACAGGACACGCCCAGATTCCTCCATCTTGCCTCTTGAATCCCCATTCTAAATCCCCAAAATTCTACTTTTTCATCCTGTTATAAACTAACTACCATTTTACTAAAACTCTTGTGGCTTGTGACTCTTCACACAAAGTTGGTAATTTTTTCTGTGGGTTAAAATCCAAGGCACAGGTGTCTTTGACTCCATGCCAAGGTCTCTGAGCCCCCTGCCAGGGTCTCAAGCCATCCAGGGCAGCCAGAGGAATGTCCTGGGTTCTGACATCTGAGAGCACCAAAAGCAAAGGGAATTGAGGCGCAACAGCAAATTATTTATATCAATACAAATATGAGGAAAAGTCCTCATTGGCCAACAGCTCTGGCAATCAGGAAAGAGCAGGTGGGATGGAGGGAGTCACCTTTGACTCCTGAGCCATGGGCAGGTCCTGAAGGATCTGCCAGGCAGCCCTGAGTCGGCGCAGCACAGCGCTGATGTTCGCGAGGCGGGAGGCACAAGGCGTGATGAGATCTGACACCTCTCTTTATCGCGGGTGGAACCAGGCCCCCGATCCTCAGTCCTAATGCTTTGGGACATTTAAAATCCACATGTGAGGCTTGGCTCTCTCCCTGCTGTTTACAATGATAAAGTGACACTCTGATTCAGTCTATCTCATCAAATTCATGGTTTCAGAAGTTCCTCTAAACACGTCTGCACCATCACGCTAACTTTTCAATAGCTCCGTGTCAATACATGCCAGTTGCTTAGGGTTATTTTTTTTTCCTCTTGGAAAGAAGGTCAAAACAGCAATGCAAATATATTAGGGGGAAAAAAATGCATTCAAGTAACATTACTTGTTTCTGGAGTCAAGATGCCAGTCCATCTTTAAATCACGCAGTTGAGTATTCAATTCACAAATACAATGAGGGTACTTTTAAATTTTAACTGTCATATTCTGTTATGTGGCCTGATGTTAAGTTGCATTATGCTAGCAGTGAATGGGATAGGACAGAACATAATTCACTGCATTATAAACAGCATAACATAACTTGACAACTGGAATTTAAAAGGAGGAAATTCTTTAACCGTAGGATCATATTGTATATTCCTATACATTTATAAACCCAGCAGCAAAAGAGCCAAAGCAGAAAAGCTGAGCGTGTACCTAATGCCAAGAAACAAATGTTGTCTCATTTGTGGGGCGTGTAAATAATTTGGGTGAGCTTTCTCTACATTTTAATTTCCCAACTGCACAGCTGCCACCTCCCTTTGCATGCTGCTTAGGGAGGCTGGTGGTGGCATCATCTGAAAACTTTCATACCTAAGCCACAGAGCAGCATCCACTTTGACTGAGGCTGTTTTGTTTGCTCTCCTGGGCTAAAATAAAGAATGAAGTAACACATTTCTTCAACATGAATATGCTAACAGCCATAAATCTGCTCCCTAGCATTACTGTAGAACAAACCATAGTAAATGTTTAAAAATGTGCTCCTAAAATAAGCCCTGACTGAGCTTTGATGTCACTTTATTTAATTCACATTGGCATTGCATACACAGCTCAGTTTACCAGAGAGGATTCATTCTTTACTGAAGCATAATTACATTATCAGATATTCAGTAGAGGCCATAAACCACAAAATGGAAATTAGACTGTCAATGGCCATCTTATACTACAAGGATTATTGTATTTTAACGTTTGTGTTGTCAACCACTGTGCTGGCAATCTAGCATGTGGACCCCAATTTTCAACATCACTCTAACCTGAATAAAATTTAAATATATGAACACCAAATTGAACAATCAATAACAATCTTTTAAGCTATATAAGCTTCTGACTGGCAGCAAACTAAGCAACAGCACAGAGGCAAATCAATCAGGAAGCTCTGTTTTCCTTCCTAGGCCTATGCATTTCAGGCTGAGGGAAACTTCTTTTGGGGCATTGTTTCCCAATCTCCAGTATTAAAAAAAAATAAAAAATAAGAAAGTAATCTCCAGTTTTCTCTCTCTTGCCCACTCAGATTTGCAAATGGAATTTATTGCACGCGGTGTCCTCTTATAGATTAAATTAATGTTATTGTAAAGAGGTTTAATGCTCAAAGATATTTATGACTCACGCTGAGAAAGAAGCTGTACTCAGTTATGATGATTAATATAATTTTCCCAAGTTCTCACAGATGAAATTGCTCCATGTGCATATTTTGAGTACAAAACAGATAACCATAACTCTCAGGAAAGGCAGCCATGGTTGTGTTATTGATGCATCATTTGGAATTAGCGAGCTGCTTGTGGAGCACATGAAATGTTTTTGCTGGATTAAGCTTCTGCTTGATGGGCAAGGGGAGAAGCAGCACTCACATCACCCCAACCTGTGTTTGTGGTTTTGATCTTGGCATAACAAAAGTTAGAGCTTATAAAGAGTTTGTTTTTACCCTCGACCACTAATAAGACATGCTGTGATTTAAAACTTATATCCTCTGTCCAGGATGAAAACTAAATGAGATAGGATTTGACAACTTACAGCAAGGAACTGAAGATTTACCAACTCCTCAGGCACACAGGTCAGAGAATGGCTCAGCCTCAGCATTGTTGCAGTTAAAGCCTGGAAATGGATCACACATGTCTGATCAGAAGAGCTCTCCAGCAGCTCTGCAAGGCCAGGGGAGATTAAACTGAACATTTCCCAACACAAGAAAGACGTTGACCTGTTGGAACAACACCAGAGGAGGCCATGGAGAAGCTCTGAGGGCTGGAGCCCCTCTGGAGCCAGGCTGGGAGAGCTGGGAATGTTCCCCTGGAGAAGGGAAGGATCCAGGCAGAGCTCAGAGCCCCTGGCAGGGCCTGAAGGGGCTCCAGGAGAGCTGGAGAGGGGCTGGGGACAAGGGATGGAGGGACAGGAGCCAGGGAATGGCTGCCAGTGCCAGAGGGCAGGGATGGATGGGACATTGGGAATTGGGAATTCCTGGCTGGGCTGGGATTCTCAGAGCAGTTGGGGCTGCCCCTGGATCCCTGGAATGTCCAAGGCCAGACTGGACATGGGGGCTTGGAGCAACCTGGGATAGGGGAAGATGCTCCTGCCCATGGCAGGGGGTGGGACTGGATGAGTTTTAAGGTCCTTTCCATCCCAAACCAGTCTGGGATTCCATGGATTCTCATTCCTTACCTTTTGGAGGGTCACTCCTCACTAATATCAAACATTGCAAATGTTCATTTAGCAATCTCCCTGTTATGGACTAAACTTGGCTATAATTAGATTGAAGTGCTGTGACTGTTACACACTCCAGTTCCAAACTGTGAAATTTCTTTTCACATTTTAGTTAATCTATTTGTTGTCCTGTGAGAACAGCAAACTAGAGTCTGTGTAAAAAAAGGAGGAAATTCTTGATATTGAATAGATGACAAAAATTGAAGGCAATAATTTCTTGAAATAGAAATAAGTTGATTCCTAGTATTCCCCCTTCCTCTTCCATTTATTTACATTATGCCTAAGGAGCTGCTCAGGTTGCTAAGCTCAATAAATCAATGTTAAATGTAATCTGAATTGAAACATTTTTATAATTTAAGTTTGATGATACCATAAATGTTATAGATATTAGGGACTCAATACCTTTTCTGCACAAATCACACTTCCCAAGCTGAGTCAAAGAGGGCAGAATTTGGTCTGAAAGTGCAGTGAACAATGCACAGCCACAAATGGACTCATAAAATCAATGCCAGACAGTGATGGGACTGATGTATATTTTAAAAAAGCATTAAAAAGTGCCATAAAAATTTTCTCCAAACTTTTCACACACTTTGGTTAAATCTCCTGCTTAATTTTTTTCCCTTTAACTAATATTGAATATTATAGCCATTTTTGAAATAAGTGTTTCTTCAAGGAAATACAGATATATTTCTCTCTCACTTCATCACATCATTGGCCCCATTTTCAATTTCCAGAGCCCTTTTGCAAACCACACACTCCAAGTTAATTGGTTTAATCTGGTTGTGGGGATTAGCTATTTTTACCTACAGTTACATAGGAAACAATTATGTATGAAATATTGATTGTTCATTAACGTGGGGGATATCTCTCTTAATGTATTTTGCTAAGAGTTCAGGCTCCTGGAATGTGGAAACTCTGGAGAGGTGTAGGGAATTTTAACTAGTATTTAAAGTTGTAAATGTTATTTTGAATTGCTCGACATCTGAAGTCAATATGAAGGTGTTATATATATTAAAAAAGGCATAAAAGTGCATTTAAATAAAACAGCAGTGTCACTGCACTCATAAATATATGCTATAATTCTTACAGATATTCCTTTCAATTTCTAGCCAGTTAAAATGAGTATTTCAGTGTTTACAAAGGCATTCACACAACTGGCTTGTCTGGGAGCTGGTCTGGATTTGGGATGCTTGTGCTTGTTCCTAATTTTAAATGAAAGGGTCAAATAATTTGTGGTACAAATTCAAATAACAACAAAAACAATTTTCTGCAATGATATCAAGAAATACAAATACCAGTTTTAAGATTTGCTACAATTACAGCTTCAGAAATCAAAAAAATTCTCAACTTCCAAATGAGTTCAGTCCAAGGACTGAATATTAAAGTGTAGAATTGCAGACCAGGTGGATTTTAGCTCTTAGAAGGCAAGAGGAGATTTGTTATAAAGTACATTATTTGTAGCCAGTTTAAGCACTCAAATTCCATCCCCAGTAACAGAGATTCACAAAATTTCCAAAGCCAATGTAGTATAATCATGATTTTTAAAGGAAAATGATATGGTTAATGTTCTCCATGGAGAGCAGACCCATGTGAATCCATTCAGCCTAAAAAATAAACAGTTCTGCTTTCCAACCCCTGCCACCTTAGGTCCTAAATCCCATTTAATCATAAACCCCCAGTCTCTCATGCTGGGAACAATGCATGCTTATTAAAAAGAAAAAAAAAATTTAAGAGTCCTTTTTAAAACAAGTTGAATTTCTCCAAAAGGACACTGAAAAATTTGAACAATGCATTTTCTTCCATAGTCTTGCATAACCCGATTGCTACAGAAATCCATGCAAATATCAAATTATCAGGGGTCTATGCACTGCATCCAACATTTTTCACAAGAATTACTACAGAAGATGCTAATCCAAACAAAAATTCCCAGAAATCTTTCTTCACTCAACAATTTATTCCAGTTTCCATCCTCCTCCCTCTTTTTGATAACTCTTGTCAGCTATCATTATAAGTGAACAACACAAAGGCTTAAAGACATACCCTCTGGTTAAAAATGAAAAAATAAAAAAAACCCCACAGCTTTCAAGTGTGAACTGGATTAATCACACATAATAATTATACAAAGTGATAACACTTATTATAAGATCACATAAACACCGTTAAACCAACAGTGGCAGTAACCTTTAGGAAGGAAAAATAAAGCCACCAAAAATAATACAAATCAAAGTTTCTGTTGGGAAGACTTTGCTGGCTGAGGCTTCTCTGAAAGCCTTAATGAAATAAATGTGCAGCATTTCAAAGCAAATGACAGTCACAGCTGATTTACCCGTTCTATACATCTTCAAAATGCAGCATAAAAACCAGAGACAAAACAGGGGTGGGGAAAATCCGTGGTTCCCAATCTCCCATCCCTCAGCACTCCTCAGCAACACACAAACCTCCTTTTCTAAGCTTGTTTTCTAGAGCATCAATGTAATTATCCAACAATTCCTGCTCTCCGTATTAGCAATTCTTTGTTGAGCTTCATGCAACTCTAAACCAACGTTTTCAAAGGCATTTTTAAATTTTTTTTTCTTATTGCTTCAAACACATCAGCCTTTTCCTTCCAACTGCTTTGTTTCCTCTTAAGAAACTCCACTCTGCTGAAAGTTTCGTTTTGATCTCACATTATCACTTGTTTTTATAATTCCCACTAAGTATCTGAGGAACAGTTTCCAACAAATTCTTCATGGACAATCACAGATTTTTTTTTTTTTTTTGAAGCACAAGCAAATCCTTGTGAATTCTGGTACCAAGGAGATGATTTGTTGCTTGAAGTCACTGGGTGAACAGAAGATTGTGAGGCACTTCCACAGGGGCAGAAAAAAACCCATGGATTTGGGTTAAAATAACTCATGGATTTGGGTTAAAATGTCCCATGGATTTGGGTTAAAATATCCCATGGATTTGAGGATAATTCAGGCCACAAACCTGTTACAGCTTTCCCATTTCAAGTCAATCAATAATCAATATTTTCTAATGGAGGGAATCACAATCTGGTTGATAGGGTGTGATCATTCAAAGGTTGGACTTGATGAACTCAGAGGTCTTCTCCAAACCAAGTGATTTTG
Source organism: Geothlypis trichas (assembly GCA_009764595.1). NCBI lineage: Eukaryota > Metazoa > Chordata > Aves > Passeriformes > Parulidae > Geothlypis > Geothlypis trichas. Next base: position 3,336,785 of record CM019907.1, on the reverse strand, counting down.
CAAAGACTGAGGTCAGGGAAAGGGGGAAAGTGGGAGAGCAATATGTGAGGTATAGAAAGTTAAGGAAGATAAAATGTAAGCAATTTTACTCTACAGGCAGGTAAAAGCTGAAATATCTTGCAAATTTTCAATCTCTAAATGCATTCAAAGTGCAAGCTCAGAAGATTATCAAGTGTTATTGAGAAGACAGACTTAGGGTGTGGCAATGGGTGTATGAAACTGCTGAGAGCACAGGGAATATGTATTTATTTAAATAAAAGCAAATTAATTAGGGATGGTAGGAAATTCTGCAGGTCACGATCAGAACTGGTTTTAGGCAATATTCTCAGTGTCACAGAGCAGAGAGAGGGCTTGAACCTGCACTGCCCAACATCACACCAAGAGGGGGAATTGATGTTGGTGAAACGAGGGGTCTGAGCTGCTGACAGAGCCTCTGATGACAAAGATAGCAAAAAAAACACAGAAATTATCAGAGAAACTTTCACTCTGAAAAAGAAATCAGAAATAAAAGCACACCTGGCCTTGCCAAATGTCTGTACAAATGTGGCACTAAAATGGAGTGGGTTTAGCCTTCACATTAATTAACAGCGTGTAACAGCTACTACAAGAAAAATAACTGCAAATATAAGAAAGGAACAGCTTGTTCACGAATTTTTCTTCCTCTCCTCTTCCAAACAAGTGACATTTTGCTATGTGCCTATTGTCCAAGAAATTGTTTGGGATCATTAAATATATAAGGGGCTCAGATATCTATATTTTACCTTTCTGTCAAATATTTACATGTCATACCCAGGACCTCACCAAGGAGTTGTTGTGATTAGTTGCCAAGAAGCATCAAGAATCAAATAGGATTGTTAGTGTTTAAGGGTTTTCCTGTTTATTTCTACAAACACACAGGATAAACACTGTCAGGCCAAAGTAAACTATAGAGTACACATTTTTTTTTCCAAAACTAATACCCTATAAAAGCCCAGGATGGTTGAAACCACATTGCAACCAATTCATTTTGATGACTTGTACCATGCATGGAGGCTCAAGGATAATTCATAACCCTGAGACCCTGTTAATTAATTAAAGCTATAATTAAAAAACCACCCTTAGTTTAGACCAAATGGTCAATGAAGTTCCTCCTGAACACACCAAAAATAGGGTCAACATTTGGAACTGATCAAAGTAAACTAAATAGATATGGGATATAGTTTTATGAAACAAAACCTCAAATTCGGCTTAGATTGAAAGGAAAAAACAACAACCCAGCACCACATATGTACAATATTATAAAATCTGAGCCACCATGCCAGGGACTGAATTTTGAGTGACACTCAAAAGATTTTTGTTAAAGTATCCATTTGTTTCAGTCATTGGAGAACTATTTAGTCACTTAACTCTCCCTGCCGAATTTCCTTCAGATGCCAATTGACAGAGAAAATTCATTCCAACTCAAGATAAATCCCTACTTCCACTGCCAAGGGTTTTCCTGCCACAGACAATTATTAGTCTGGAGGGGACTTTTTTTCTTTCTTCTTGAAATTTAGCTCCTTCTAAGAAACCCAGGTTCAATGAAGTACTTCATTAAACTGACAAACTGCTAAGTCTACCTTCGTGCTTTGCTCCTCCTGAAGCAAAGTTAAACATTAAATGGAGGAAACATTCATAAATAGAGATCAGTAAAGGGTTTGTTCCCCAATTCAGTAGCAAAAGAGGCTAAAAAAATACAATTTAGGCCAAAAAACCCTTATTCCTTTTTAATTTTTTTAAACATTCAAAACTAAAGCATTTATTTATAAATGTAACAAGCACAATTATATCTCCTGTCTCCCTCTCTGTTTTCTAGTATTAATGACAGCACATTGTTACCCATAAAAGTATTGAATTCATCCATGCCTGTCCCCTGTGCTCTGTCCTGATGTGTTCTAAGTGGCCAATTTATTATGAAGAATCAGAAAATTTCCTGTGAAATAAACAACAATAAAAAGGGCAGAATGCGAAATTTCATCATTTAAAAAACTTAAAATCAAATGGCAGAAAAAGCATAACTGATCAAAATTGCTCAGGATTAGGCCCAAATGACACAGAATTTGCTTTGCTGGGAAGTTTTCAGGAAATCACCATGATCTTGAAAAACTGGATACTCCAAGTAATAAAAATACAGTATTGAAAAGGAAAATATTACAGTAGTCTGTAAAATACAGGTAGAAGCTTTGTTTGGTTAAATACATTATTTATACCTTTCAGTGAGACTATCTGAAGTGTAATTTAAAATACGAAATTACAGTTAAAACTTTTGTGTCATCAAAAAATTGTAAGAAGTTTGAAAACAACATTTTGTTTCATAGAAAGTTATGTAGAGCAAGACATGGCAGGACAACATATATTTAATAGAACCTTAGGAGGTTCATAAAATGCATTTATTTCCAGATTGGTTATGGCACAAATAAAGACTTCAGCATTTGTCACCTGTGCTTTGCATTTGAATTATTACATCTCAGAAAAAAAATTATTCTATTTAGTGAATTTTGTGTTGATCTTTACATCTAAAGAACTATTTATCATATCATAAGAAATGACCTGAAAGAAAAATTAGGGATTTTTTGCCTCAATGACATCACAGCATTGTTGCATCTCACAAAGGACAGAGTGGGTTTACTCATTAATTTGCCAATTTGTTAATAACATGGAAAAAAAAAATCTCTCAAACCCAAATTCTGGAGGTTCATCCATTTGTTGGCTTGGGAAGGTTTGCTCCAAAAAACAACAATGAATTGTTTTAGATGTTGGCAGAAGATATTTTACAGGCCAAAGTGAGAGCTGGTGTCAGCCATGGAAAATCTCATTTTAATGTTGGTGATCTCCAGGTCCAGCCCAAAGGACCCAACGTGAGTCAGTGTCACCATGGGATCCACACATCCCACTCCCAAACCCCATCCAAGGAGGGGCCCATTCTGTGCCCTGCACTGCTCCAGATTTGTCATTAACAGAGAAATTAATCTTTCCACATTTTTCTCATAGTAGAGGAAAATTGATTAGAAATCTGAGGGGAAAAACCCTGAGGACCAGCAAGGCTTCAAGCAAAAATAGGGTTCAGTCCTAAATCCCTCATAGGCCTGGAAATCCCACTGCAGTTTTCCCATCTTGGTGCTTAATAATTAGTCATTAACTCCTGTCCTGCAATGAACAGAACAACTCATCTCCCCCCACTTGACAAGATTGGGCTCATGTTGATTATTTTAACAGGCTAATTTAATTCAGGTTTCTGTAGTTTCTCCAGGAATTTGCCAAGCAGAAATTTATCAGATTCCATATAAATCTATGTCAGGGGGAACTTTAATGGAAATGACTACATTAAGAATTCAGGATTGGGCCCTTAATAGCTGCTATAATTTATCATCTTTTTAATATGGAGAAATCAGCAAAATGAAATATTCTAAAGACGTAAAAGTAATAACCCAATCATTTAATATGAAAGAATAACTAGACAATATTGCCCTGAAGAACTATAGATAGCCTGGCAAAAAGGCTCTGGGTATGAAAGACAGAAAAGCATTGGCAATAATTACCAGGAAATACTGCATTCCTGGAAAAAATACCAGTGAAAAGAAAATAAAACCAACCTGTTCTTCTGCATCCTACTCCTTTTTTTTTGGAAGCTTTCAGACACAGCTCTGGGGGCATTTTGAGGACAGAAATTGTTATCCTGACTCAGAATGTAGGAGAGAAAAGGAAGATCCTGGCCAAATGCAAAAGGAGATTAATTCCTTGGGAAAATTTGCAGTTTTGATAGGTTCTGAGCAAGAAAAATGCATAAATTTGCAGTAGGTAACTATTAGCTGTGTTTTCATCTGTAGTCATTATAACTCCATAAAAGCATGTTTTGAAGGTAATATAACCTAAATAATAACTGGGAATGAAAGCAGAAATGTATGAAAATGAGAGGCTGTCACTTCAGTGAAAATATTAAAACTAAACACAAACTCTAATAAAAAGGAAAACTGTCTGGTTTACACTTGGTAAATTTACATTTTGGTTTACGTTTGCCCACTGCGCTGCTTCCAACGAGAGATGTCAAATCCCTCTGAAAAGCAGATTAACATTTACAGCCTGCCCCCATCTCCAGGGAAACTGAGGCAGGAATTTTGCCTCCACAGGTCACAGAGGCTGAGCTGTGCTGGAAGGAGAGCCCAGGCTGATGGATGTTGGGCTGGGTGCTGGTGGGACACAGGAATGTCCTGCAGGGATGGGCACACCCTGAATATCAGCTGCTCACTCCATCTTTGGGATTTAAGCTCAGATTTATTTCCTTTCAGTTCCCAAGAAAAAACTGAGAGCTGAGCTTCAAAGGTTGCTCGTCCCTGTGGGTTTGGACCAATCATGATGTTCCTGAAGCTTCTCTGCAGCATAAGGACAAAAATCCCTGCCCAGCTGCTGTCAGACTCTGAGAAACTTCCAGGGACCTCCACATTTTCATTCATGAGGTGGAATCTGGCCTTGAATGTCTTCAAATATGAAAAAGGTGACTTTTCCCTAGTGATTATTTACAAAACAGGTGTTTTCCACTGTGCAGTGATAGAAATTAAATATATTCAAAGTTAAATACAATATATTTAATATATATATAATATAATATATTCAAGTTAAATATAATATATTTAATATATATATAATATAATATATTCAAGTTAACTATATTTAAATGCAACAAAAATACCTTAAAACACAGAACAGAAATGATTTTTTGTGGGATTTTTTTTTTCTGCAATGGAAAATTACCATTTGCCTTTTTTAGTATTACATGAACTGTGATAAATTCATCCTTTTTTTTGCCACAGAAAAAAAAAAAGCCCTCACCCAATTAAAAGTGTGTGTGCTGCTACAGGGGCAGGATGCAAACTTCCATCTGTGACTGCCAAAAAAAAAAATAAAAAAGGTTGTGAAGCTCTGGAGATGCTTTGCTGAACTCCAACAACACCATTTAACAATTTAGCTAACTGATAAAACTCAAAATGCTGCTAATTCCCATTTGTAATACGCTAAATTGCCTGCAACTAATTTAAACAATAAACAAGCCAGGCTGTGAGCTGTTATCTGTGGCCAGTTGAGCAAAATTCTTTATTTTCCATCTCTTCATAAGCATAGATTAGCTCCTAAAACCTATTCTGCAAGTGGACAGCCTGTGTGGCCCCAGGAGAGTTAAATTCTGCAGAGATTTCACCACCTGAGCTTGCCAAACTTGCCATTTTCTGATAAAATATACACATGCAAAACTTTTACTTTCAAGCAGCACGTTTTTCTTTTTTATCCCTTTTTGATTTTCTTCTGAAGCTGAAAAGTTTCCTTTGGGTTGGGGTATTTCTAAAGGTATAAAGAAAGCACAACCTTGAAACAACAAGAAGAACAACAGAAAAATAAAAAAGCCAGAGCATAGGATGTGCTCTGGTTGCTTCCTGCGCCGCTAAAAAAAAATTAGCTCAAATCCCAAGATCCATCCTCAGGAGCTTAATTGCTTCAAAGAATAGGAATCTTGTCAAATTCAGTCCAAACAAACATAATCAGCGGCTTTCAAAGCTCGTTTGACATTGCGGAGGCATCGAAAACAACCCAGGAACCAAAGAAACACACATCGACGGCCTGTCAAAATTTTTTGTCAGACATGATGCCATTATCAAGGCACATCAGGATGAAATAAAAGTGACCTGGCTGACCAGGGGCTTACAAACGTCTTGGGAAGGAAGGGAAAACGGTGAATCAAAAGGTAGCTTTGTTGAACGTCCCCCCAGGCCTTCTTATTGACAGGGATGACAATGGTCCCAGGATGCACCATTATCTATGGCCAGCCAGCAGACATCAAATGCTGCAGAGCTGTCTCTGTCAGAATAGAAAATGCTGCTCCAAATATACAGGGGCTTGTTACGTTTTGTTCAGCAAAGGTTTGTCAAAAGCCAGGGTCACTCTGTGTGTGCACTGCCCTGAAGGGTAATTTTAAAAGGCAAGGAGAGATGCACTTGATTCTTCAGTGTTTCTCCTGCAAGGAGACTTGGAGTCTGTGGATGACCAAAATGTTTTGAAAATCAAAGAGTGACTCAGAGAAAAAGAAGAAGGAAAACAAAGTAAAGCAAAGCTAATAGATGTTCACCACGGCCGTGTTGTTGGAAGGCAAAGCACTTTTCAAAATAAACAGGTTAGGGGATTATTCCCATATTTAGATGTTTTTTCGATAAAAATTGAGTTGATTTCTAATACATCAGGGGTGGGTGCTACTGTGAAGGGATGACTCAAATTGCAGTGGATAAGTGCACCCTCCTCAAGCATCTGTGTTGCACCATTATGCAGTTAATTGCAGGAAAAATATTTATACTGGCGAGAAAAGAATTGTTAATATGGTACCCTTTGGAAAGAAAAGAGAGAGGCTGTATATACAAACTCCAGCCTCAGAAATGTTTGGGTAAACTTTGCTTTTCTGTGAACATCTGCTAAGCACACACTGAGGGACCAAAGTCCAAATGCACCCCACTAATTGACACAGAAATCTTTGTTTAAGGACTATGTGGCTAAAAAGAAAACCCAAACCTTAAAACAAAACAACTGGAGGGTGAAAAGAATAATTTGGTGGGGGTGAGAGGAATTATTGATACAGACATTATGGAAGTTGTCCACATCTTCTTGCCTATGGGTCAGCTCTTCCTTTCTCATTTTGTTATCATTTCTGGGGTACAAATTTACCAAGAGAGGAAAAAAGATGTCATAAACTCTCCCTGGTGCTGCCCTAGAGACCAAGAAGCTCAAATTAACCCTCCACTGTTAACTTTATAGTCATATCCTGCCTGAAAATGTTGATTTATTGCCATCAGAACCTTTCTGCCGTGACCCCATAAGTGGTGCCACATTGGGCTCTGGTGCTCCCCAGCTCTGCTGCTCATCCCCAAAATCCTGAGAGCATCTTGTTCCCTGCCTCAGGCCTCAGCTATCCAGACCCATCTCCCTGCTGGCTCCTGCTGTTGATCATTGTGGCTCCTCAGAGTCACAATTGTCTTGTTTCCTTCCTTTCTTAAGGAGAAATAATAGAATAAGAAAAAAATAAAATAAAAGAAGACCCCAGTTACAGCCTTTTACTTCAGGTTTATGACTCTGAGGTAACAGCTGATGCTCCACTGTCCACAGCCCATGATTTTCAGGACAGGAATTAGGATAATAGTCTATCAAATGCACTTTCTCTCCTGCTAGGCCAATCTCGAGATGATAGATACGATCCTTTTGCATCTCATGGGATGAGACTTTTGTCCTTTTTGTCCCCAAACACAAAGCTATTAATTCAATGCAATAGTTTCTTTTTGCTTGCCCTGGAAGTCACAATATGCTGTGAGTGAGGCTGGCTTGTCTCTCCTCCTTTTGGAGCACTCATGGGTTCCATGAGAGGCTCTGCACACCAAGAACTTGCCCACCAGTACTTCCAGTATTTCTCTAATTTCCTTAAAGCCTTTACATCTTTTTCTCCCACTTCTCCCTATTTTTGTAGATTCAAAAAACATCCAGCTTTCAGTAGTGACGTCCTTAGGTTAAATACAACCTCTATTTTTTTGCAGCTGTCAATTATTGATAACAACATAAATAAAGGAGAAAATAAGAAAGAAAAAAAATGTCTTCCTCATTAGTAAATTCAAAACTCGGCTAAAACATCTGCATTCATATTCTTGCACATCCTAGCCCTTAAAACCCATAGATCTTCCTGGTGACTTCCATGCAGTAATATTCCATGGGAAATTTAGAGTTTTAAGGTGTCTTTAGCATTTTGACATCAAAGCCTCCACAGAAAAAGAGTTGCCTGATGCCATCTGGAAGGACAAGAAGGCACAAATATATCTGCAATCATTTTTGGCCCCCATCAGTCCTGCATCACCCTGAGACCAGAGACACTGGATCAAATCTGTCTGAACAGGGTACGGGGTCGTTGAGTTCTCAGCCAGGTATCAGATGTACCTTGGAGGCAAAAGAGTTGGCAACTACAAAATTCTATAAAATCCTATTTATGAAATAAACCCTGTTTTACTCACCACACGACTCATTTCCATGATTTCTGACCATGGCAACATCCTCAGCCTCCCTCCTCACTCTTGCTTTCACAGTATTTCACCTTTATTTAAAATCAAATTAAATTGGATTAAAAAATATAAATAAATAAAGGCAGCATCAGCTCTACCAAATTGTGCATCCCCAGGGTGACCTAAACAAAAAATCCACCTCACACACGAGGTTGCTCTGTGTGGAATGAGGTGACACACACGTGGGTGTGAGATTCCCAAAAATAAGGAATCCCCTCAGCTTGGTTGCCCTCAGCAAGAAATTTGAGCAGCACCTGTGATTCTCCAAAGCTTGCCTGGCCCTGTAAAAACCCCTCTTAATTTCTGAGCTACAGAGGGCTTACCACTAATGACAGCCACGTTCTTGCTCTGAGGACAGACACCAAAGCAAACGAGGATGATTGCAGATGTTCAGGAGCAAATGTGAAAGGAAAGGAATGAGCATTAAAAAAAAAAAAAAAGGGAGCGAGGGAGTATTGATTCAGTGTGACTGATGTGAATGAGTTAAATGATTGACTATGAAGTGTGAATTCAAATTTACTGTGAATGGAATTTACAGTGAGTGGAGCAGAGTATGCATGACCATGACTGAGTGTGACTAGGTATCATTAGGAAGAACTAAGCGAATATGAGTGGAAAGCACTGATTATCTCCCCTGTAATCTATAAATAAACAGTAGTGCAGGAAGTTTTGAAAAATGTATTTAATAAGGGATTTCCACTGCCTGAATAAACTTGCTGAGGCCAGACAGCCTGATCTGGAGGAAAATGTATCATTTTACTCAAAGGTCTGTCATGTAATAATACTTGAGCTCATATCTGACAGGAACAAAATAGGCCTGAATTTACAGCAAAATGGAACCTCTGGACTGATAAGAAATGTCTTCTCAATTACAAATTTACTAACTCATATGATGCCAATTATCCTCTCTTCTGCTTATGGGTATTTTCCTAGCATCCATGTCTAAATTCAGAAATATGGACATTCAGGACCTCCCAATTTGGGGATTGATGCTGTCTCCTGCAGATCAATATTATAAAGTTTTTTAGCACAAAATAAGCTAATATTAGCACTGTCCTTTGGCCCAGTGACCAAATACCTCATTTGCACCCTTGTGCAGACTCACAGGACTGAGCCTGAGGTTGTTGCTCCAGTTTAATTCAGTGAGAGCAAAGTTTACATCCCAGGATCTCAGACCCTACAGTAAAAAATGTCTCAGTCTGTTTTCAGCTGCTGCCCTTTCTCCACAAATATCTCTGCTTGCTTTCCCAAGTTTTAGTACAAATCAGGCCAATGAAGTCTTTGTCCCCAAAGGTCTGTGCAAATAAATGTTGATTTTAAGGGTGGCTTAAAGCAAATCCTAGAGGTTGGTGTAACAAACATGAGTTTTACCACTTAATTCAGCTTTTTTGCCTTAATTAGGTAATTTCTTCTCCCTAAATCTTCTGCATTCCTTAGTAATCAAACATTCATCAGAATTCATGGGGATTTTTTGTGTCAGCCTCTGCTTCCACTGAAGAAGAGGAAAACACTGAGCTGTGTTTAAAGTAGAAAATCAATAATCAAAACCAAAACATCAGGAAAGAGCAGAGAAGCCATCCCAGCATTTTCTCGGGAATTTTCTTGGGAAACCTGCTCCTTTCCTCTGCTAATGCACTGGTGATTCATTGACTAGGATGTAGAAATTGCTGGAATCAGCTCAGGCTCAATCTCAGCTATACACATGAGCATCCATGGACCATGGGGCTCTCAGGGGAATTTTAAGCTGATGTTCAGTGGATTTACATCCTTGGAACTTTACAGGCTTGGAGATAACTCTGATGATTACCTGTGGCTGAGAATATGGCCCAAAATTCTGTATAAGCTTTTATTGGCATTAAATTTGGGTTCAGGTGTATTTCCCTTTTATAAAGACTAGGATACAAGCTGTTATTATTTTACTTTTACTGCCTGACCGGCTCCAAAATGAATAAATTGTTCCTAATGTAGATCCTCTTGACCATCAAGGAACGCTTCAAAAATGTTGGCACCGCCACCTTACAACGAGTTAGTAGAATACATAACAGAACTTAAAAAAAGAAATCCAATAAAGGAAAAAAAAAAGGTTATGGAATGCACCCTAATCCATTAAAACAAAGAAAATATATTTCTTGGGCTCATGAAAGCTCTTTCTCCCTTCCTGCTAGCTCTCCTCAGGAGCCAGGTCATGGCCAGGGTGTCTGAGCAATCCTCTCTAGATGTGCTGCTCCCCAGCAGGGCACAGAGCATTGACAGGAGCCAGAGGGGATTTACACCCCTCGTGCCAGAGCTGCACGTGCCCTGTCGATAAATGGAAGACTTAATTCTCCAGGATAGCAATCCAAGCATTTTAAAGGATTTCCTAATGAGGTAAAATTCATTAATAAGATACAGAGGGGAAAAAAAGATACAAAAAGAAAAAAAACTTACCTTTTTCACTTGGAATTGCAGACATGTAGAGTAAGTAAATTCCAAAATTTTTCACAGAGTATTATGATAGAAGTAGGTAAGAATGAGGTCATTAGGACTTTGTATTCTTTTCCCCACTCAATATGAAAGCCTGTTTATATGGTTTTCATATTTATAACTAGGTTGAGTTACCTTTATTGTTACAAAGGGGCTGCTGTTAGGAAAAAACACAATCAACATCCTTAATTGTGCTTCCCTGCACTGCAAAATTCCTAAGGGAAAGATGTCCCAGCTTCTCCCTTTTCTGCAGAGGCACCATTTCCAGAATCCTTTAGACCTGACACCAAAGCACTGGCCACTCAAACAGATGCCCAGGCTCATCATTCCTGTTTATTCTCCATGCATCTCTTACTCCTTCCAACAGTGTTCCAAGATCCTGGAAGATTTGTGTGGGGCAAAATCCAGGACCCACATCCCTCTGGATGGCCAATAGAATCATCCCATGGTGTGGGCTAAAGGACACCTTAAAGATCACCTAATTCCAACCTCCAAAATACATTCCCACTCTTAGTTTTAGCCTGGGAAAACAAAGGATCTGTCTGGGATTTTTTTTTTTTTTAATTTTTTTTATTTTTTCCTACCTTGAACAAAACATCTTTATTTCTGTTTTTCGAAACAAACATTTGCTGATGGCACAGCTCCCAGAAAGGTACTGAGTGGACAATTATCCCCCGCATATGCTGCAAGATCTGATTTTTCAGCTGAGCCCCTAAAGATTGAGCTAAAGGGAAACATTTCTCACTGCACTCTCCCCCTGAGTCACAGAACCAGCTGGGACCACATCTGAGCTGCACGTCAGGTTGATGAAGGCTGAGGCTTCTGGTTTGCAGAGGACAGGAGGGGAGGATGCTGTGGTAAAAGCACAGTTAGGGGCCATTTCTAGCAGTCAAACCAAATCTGACACACTCAGGGCTCCCTATTGCCTCGGCAAAGCCAGGTTGTCTGTTCACCTCACATTACGCTCCCAATTTTTAACATAGCTTTGGGTTATCCTGCTTTATTTAGCTGCCAACAGAAGGACTTTTACCATCGTGGATCAAGGCAACTGTCTCTGGAATTGATCTCATTAGCAAAGTTTCCAAAGGAAAGGAGATTAGAGAAAGCAACTGATTTTCTTGACTCGTACTGGTATTTCTGTGGCAGCCAAGCAATTTCATCTCCCTTAGAGGCATTGGTTTCAGGTCACATTTTAACTATAGTTAAGTCCTCAAATAATTCAGAAGACAATCAAGGATTAGTGACCACTCTCCCCTACAACAAAGCAAATGTTCAGCATGGCCAAGCCGTAGCTTTTGATGAATGTCAGTTTTTTCATGGGCTTTGTAAATAACATTCAAAATAAAGACAGCCTTCTGGATTTCAGTGACTGCTGTATCCCTCCAGGTTAGCACAGCTATAACCCAGGATGTTGGGTTGTTGATTATCCAAAGATAAAATTTGCCCCTAAACTTGGCAGATGGACTCCAGAAAGTTTTCAGTGTCAAAAAAGAGCCGCCTCCTTTTCAATAATTCTGGGATTCTAAAGAATAGTGAATTCTGTATGTATTTGGGATATATTTTAACATGCATTATGTTTTTAACATAATTTGAATATCTGTAAAAAAAATCCTAAATCTTTTGCAGAAAAATCCTAAAATAGCATTTAAAGAAATTACTTAATTTTTGAATTAGTCAGTTCTGGTTTGGCTTTTTTTTTTTCTCCCAAGATAATACCATGCTCAATGTCAGAGCAGAACACCCTGGACCCATGAAGAGGAGGAAAGGCAGCGATCTCTACGTTCCCCAAGCAGAAGTTTGAGCACAGGGCACGGACAGGAGAAAATTAATGTGTCAATTCCAAGGATTCCCTGCTCCAAATCCCCTCTTTCGGAGAGAACTAAGGGGCTTAGCAATATCTACAAAGCAGCTCTGATGTGCCTCTGCCTCCTGCAAGCTGCATCCCTGCAAATCCCCGGCCAGGCAGCCTCCATGCAAGGGGCCAGATTTGGCCAGCAGTCATTATTTTTGTCTCCAAATCACAACAAATTTTACTGGAGCCACGTTCTGAGTTGATTCCTGTCATCCCCAAGGAGAAAATCGCTGTATTTTTTTTTTTTTTTTGTCCTATATATGCACATTATATAATTCTGACTGTTATCTCTGGGGCCTCCCTGGCAAACTTTCCACTGTTCTTTCTCTGTTAGGACTCGAAGTTATCAGAGTCAGAGTTCATTTATACTTCTGATCACTGGCTCCACAATGTCCCCAGGGTTGGGAACTCTGCTGTGGCAGAGCAGAAACATAATTTTATAGCCCTTGTATTCTAATTCATTTAATTAGGGGTTTTCTTGGATCTCTGGGGGGGGGCTGGGAGGTGTCCTTTCATGTTTGGAGGTTTCTGTAGAAAATCTATCTCCACTCCAGAAAGTCATGGGCAAAGTTCTCCTGCAAGTGCAGATCTTGTTTGCTCTGCACAAAATTAATATTCATCACATCAGGAGCAGAATGTACCTTTCCATCTTCCCTTTGCCATTATTAGTTAGGAGGAAGAATTATTGCACAGCAACCCGCAAAGAAATGCAAATAATTTAGATACACTAAAATAGGGGGGGAGGAATTAAAAGAATATGGCAGATGGGAGACCCTGACTAAATTTAAATCTAAATGGTTAAAAGAAGTCGACTGATAAGAAGAGCTCTAATTAAGAAACATCTTGCTGCTAAAAACGTGAACTTTTACACTTATTTCATACCTCAGGCAGAGCTCAAGCAGAGGTAGATTGTATCTTCTTCAAAGAAATGAAAGAAGGGAAAAAATATATTAATCTGCATTGTAGTAATGCTGATATGCCCAGAGCTGAACTCCCAATTCATTGTGAGACGTTCTCTGCACAGACACAGCCTGGGCAGCTCTGCCTTGAGAAATTTTCAGTCAAACCAAGAAAAAGAGAGAGAAATAATGTGTTGTCTTCATCTCCCAGAGATGTGGGGAGCTTACGTGATTTCTCCAGGCTGATGAGAGAATTCTCTGATAAATCCAGATCTGAGATTTGGGGGTTTGTTCGCTCTCTGGGGTGGTGGGTACAGGTGGACACACGCAGAGTGAAACTCAATCCAGGTTTTCTGTGTTTTCTCCAGTGTAATGTACATGGAGAAAAGGAAAAAGAGGGAGGATATCTTGCTCAAATATTTATTATTTCAAGTGTAAGAACAACAGCACAACTAAGAGCAGAAAGGAATCTCATTTTGCACTTACTATGTCTGAACTAGAGTGCATATTCCAGAGCAAAGAAAATTATGTTAAATAGGAACTACAGTTTAGAAAGCAAATCAATAAAATAATTGCTGATACCTTATAGAAAATATAGTTTCAAAGTGAAACATTTTTAATGCAGAAAACTAAAAACGATTAAAGTCAAGTAATTCATTTAACCTTACAGTGATTTTTCACCTTCCATTTCTGTGAGAAAACAAATATCAAGAATTCAAAAGCCATAATTCAAAGTGTTTCACTTGGGTTTTTTTTTTCTTTTTAAGAACCTACTTGAGAGACTCTGATTTGAGAGCTATGGGAATGAAAGAATTTTTAACAACCCAGACGTGCATGGCAATGTCTGCCACCCAAAACCTCAAGTGTGTACTCAAACGACTTCCTGCAAAAATCATCCACTAATTTACTATTAATGAGTGATAGAGTTTATACACTTAGCTAAGTGGAAAGTGATTTTTTAAGGATATTGTATTCGCTTCCCTCGGCCACCATGGTATAATTACAGCCAGGGAAGGCTTTTTAAAGCAGTTACAGATCACAGCTGGTCGTGTTTCTTGTGGTCTTCCAGGCCACAATATCTACAGGAAAGATAATTAGCACAGTCCAATCAGAGAATCATGGAATTATTTGGGTTGAAGGGACCTTAAAGCTCATCTCCTTCCAATCCCCTGCCATGGGCAGGGAACCTTCCATTGGACCAACCTTCCACTGGTCCAGTTTGCTCAGACTCCCATCCAACCTCAAACTCTTCCAAAATTTACACCAACTTATTCATCTGAAAAATGCCACTGTGATATCCTGGAACATCAACAAGCAGCAGCTGTGATTTACTTCATTCCTGATATTTTCATGATAGAAAAATAACAAAACACAGGAAAATCTCATCACCTTTTGTTGGCCAAACCTCTTTAGGTTCACAGAGCAGATGAAACCCCCAGTAGCCTCTGGTAGCCAGTGGAAGTGGTGGCAACATTCCTACAAAAAATGGGGGGAAAAAAGGAAATCAAGAAAATTGAGAAGTTCTGAATAAAGATATCATGCAAACATTCACATAGAAATAAAACCCATGACTCTTATTCTAGCAGAATCAGGGAAACTCCTCCAGGGTGCTCTCATTAAACAGTGAGAACTAGAGAAATATTGTGTGTGCAGGGAGAGTATCTACGGCTTTCCTACACCCCTCATGCAACCAAAATCATAATTTGCCCAAATATCAGGACACAGAAATACCACTCATCATTTTGCCTTTGTCTGGCAAAATAGTAAGAGGAAACTGCAGAAAAAGGTAACTGGAGAAATGATAAGTAGGCAGTTTTGGGTTTTTTTTTTTTTTTTTTTTCACATTTATCAGAACAATGAATCTGAACAGAGAGTTTTAGGTTTGCCTTAAAAAAAAAGCTTTTGACGATTTTTAAGGGAAAATATTTCATTTTTAATTAACTTTCTTTTTCATTCTGAGTGCCCAAATCTTATTATTTCTCCATTTATACAGACATACATATATATTCATTTATGTCTTCTACCTTCATAGTCAATATTTTTCTTTCATATTGCTTTATACCAGATTTCTGCCATCACTGTGATGACAACCCAGAGTCAAGGGGAATGCACAGGCATGGAATCACCTTTTTTGTTTTACCTATTCTTGTGCTACAGCCACACAATCACAGTTCAGGGCACTCCAGCTTTTATCAACGCCCTGTTATGTCAAGACTCTCAGCCTTTCCAGGTCCCAGCAGGTATTCAGGTCTGGTATTTAAGCCAGAAGAAGACAAATTGCTGGCAAAGCTTTTTTATCATCATAACTCTCTTAAACCCTCATAAAAACATTTTAAAATTGTTTTTGGGGAAAATCCTTCAACAGCTGTTTGAGCTCCTGAGGTAGATCACGATCTGCCCCATAAGAGTTAGAGAATCCCAGGCTGGTTTGGGTGGGAAGGGACCTTCAATATCATCCAACCCTGCCATGGAAGGGACATATTCCACTGTCCCAGGCTGCTCCAAGCCCTGTCCAACCTGGCCTTGGACATTCCAGGGATCCAGGGGCAGCCACACCCTTTGTGGGTCTCATGAGCCAACATCTCCTGATTCCTCTCATTGTGATATGGAACATTCTTCTCTTCTTTTTGACTTGAAATATTCTTCTTCAGCTCCTTTAGATGGTGCTAGGTAAGGAAATTGAGGAGAAATAACAATCCCTTTCCCATGCTGTCCCGCTGACCTTGGGAGATCTCCCCATGCCATTCCTGGGTCCCCTCTGCTGTGGCTCCAGCCAGGTGACCCAAATGTTGACTATTTCTACAAAATGAGCTAATCCACTTGTCCAGGGAGCTCTTCCTCTCCTCCTGTCAAGAAGAGTGCTTCACTTTGCTATTATAAACTTGAAATATTCACAGTACGGTGCTTACAACTAAAATCTGACAGTTTAGCAGAAAGTTTTTAGATGCTTAATCATATATCTTAATAAAAAATCATACATTCCCAGCAGAAGTGAGACAGATTCTGATTACTTGTCTTTGAGGGAACGGCCTGCTTTAGAAAATTATGTGGAGTACTCTACCATTGTACCTGTCATACACTTTTAATTAAAAATGTATTGATGCATGACTAAATTGTGCACAGTGAAAAACAGACCTATTTTAGCTCAATTGCAATAATGTCCACATAACCCAATGAAGAAGCCCATACAATTAGAACAGGAAGACAGCCCTGGCACGGTTGTTCTTCTTCAGGTCAGATGAATATTCCATGGAACCAATCACCACAAATCAATGTGGCCTCAATCAGCACAAATGAATTTACTAATCTACTCTAAATACCTGCAATGAAGTCATTGCACTAATCTATTGCAAATTAAATATGTGGCGAAACGAAGGCAGAATAATGATTAACATTATTTTCAGGACTATTTCTTGACAAAGTCTGCTAACTAAGGCAATCTACACCCAATATTTAAATACAAGAATTACATCAAACCAGAAATAAATTTGTTACAGCCAGAAGGCTGAAATCAATGCACTGTGGACAAAAAAAAAAACCCTCGTGAGGCCTCTGCTAAAGGAATATTTAGTTTAGACTGACAAGAGGTAAATGTGTTTAGAAGAGAAAGAGTTGGAATTCAGAATAAAAGAGTTGGAATTCAGAATAAAAAAGACCAGACCCCTATTGCAGTGTCCCCACGTTATTCCTGAATGCCTAATTTAAATTCTTTCTTAGAATTTTTAAGACATTAAGGTAGACATAAAAGTATTTGCACATAGGGATGTGGAGCTGCTTGAAAAAGCGTTGATAAAAGTGTTTAATGAGGAAAGGTTAATTATAACTCTGAGGACTGACATCATGATTTGGATTTTAAATATTTGATTGGTGGGCTTAGTTGCTTTCTCCAAGAGGATTTTGTTTGAAAGTAAAGATGCATGTTTTTAGGTCAATGCTTGGACTCAACATAGCATCTTTTCCAAACTTCACAATTCCACAATTCCATCCTAAATTCATGGGAATTTGTGCTCAGGACTGAGCAAAGAAAATGAGAAGAAGAAAATAAATCTGAATTGTTCAACTATCACAGAAACAGGAAGTCTAAAAGTAGTTAATTTTTCTAGAGCATTGTCAAGATAGATAATTCCTCTTTTGCGACTAAATATTTCATTTCTGCAATTGAGATTTTATCTATATTTCTCCCTCTTTTCTCTCCTTTTCCATGGCAGAATCTGCACTGACTTTGCACTTGCATCACCCACCACGACTCTTCCAGCGACAGACAAAAATAGTTAAAAAATGCAGACAGTTTCTTGAACACTGTGGGTTGAATTTCATCAAATAAGTCTCCTTGCATATGAAAAAAAGAGGAAAAAAAAAAGGTATTAAATGAATCAGTCTCTGCATCACTGTTTTCATTCTTTTTGCGTTAAGTGCATGAAGATTTTTCCAGCAAAACGGCTGAAAATGCCAAACCGTCAAAATCAAAACTTTGCAGAGGAATAAACCCAGAAAGTTTTCATACTCAGAATCAAATTTTCACCAAACTCACAGACGGACATATGGAGAACGTGGAGAAAGCAGTGTAAAAAGACACTCAGAAAAAACTGAAAAAATTTAACTCAAATTCAGCCTAAAGAGCAATTTTTAATGCACTCCTCAGTTTTCTTACTAAAATATCATTTTATTCCTTCATGAAGTATTCGGGCTGTGAGGAAGAAAAAACATTTAATTTTAGGTCTTTTAACTGAGGAGGAAAAATACAGAAACGGTGTTTTAAAATAGCCACATTTATACTGCACAAATTGCTGATTAAAAATGGCCATTTTGGAAGCTCGTGTAAACGCAGCCTGAACTTGGTGGCGTGCTGAGGAGTTACAAGAGTTTGATGAAATGGTTCTCCAAAGGAATTCCTGGGCTCATCCTCCAGAGCGCAGCCCTGTGAGTAACTTCACTCCTTGTTACAAGAGCTCTGCTACAGCGAGGAGAACACGATGAATTTTAGATGAAAATCTGAATTTCATGACCTTTCAAGTCACATCCTTAAACCTCATTTGAGCAGCGTTTTTCTCTCTATGAATATGCAGTTGAACTGAACACCCAGAATTGACATAGTTTATTTTTTTTTCCCTCATTTTTAGGCCCTCTTCAGGTGTAAATTAGGCTTTTCAAGTGTCATCCTTATTTACTTTATTCTCTGCAAAGTTAGCAATCATTCCATTTTATTTTTGGTGCGTTACATGAAGATGTTTCTGCCTGATAGGGAATGCTTGCACTTGTACAGAAGAGACAGAACAATTGTCAAACCACTGAAATACTAATGAACACTAAAAAATATCCTTGAAACCAGTGGACTCACTCAATTTTAAATATGTGTTATATTTTTAAATTTAAAAAAATAGATAAAAACTGCTTTTCTATAATAAGGAAATGGAAACATAAAAATTAAAGCACAGCTTTAATAAAGAACAAATAATCTTGCAAAGAAATGCTGGATTTGTATATCATTATAAGCTAAGTCTATAAGCCAAAAAATTTAAAGTGTTTTATATCATAATTTAAAAATTTAAGGTCACAGAATCCTTTTTTTAAAGGAATGTCACTTCTAATAACTTATTACATTCAGGGGATTTTCCTAAGATAACTGCATAGTGTTATCAATAAACAAATCTCCCAAATATAAGTGGGTCATCCTAAAACTATAACACAAAAGTGATCTAAAAATTGAGAAATTGATCTCAGGCTATTTTCTTAACTATATCATGTTGTAAAATTAATATTTTTTTTTTAATTGTAATCTTCAGAGCACACCGAGCAGGATTCCAGTTTTCAAAGCCTGAATGTATCTGGCTTTGCAAAGAAGACAGTGACAAAAAGGAAATACCACAATGTTTGTCAAGTCTCAAAAAGCACAAACTGGGGGAGGATTCCCACTTCTGCTCCTAATTCACCTGGGCACTGGCAAAATCCTACCTTTCCAAGTGGCTAAAAAATAAAAGCAGCATTTTTAAAGTGCATTTCCAGGTTTCCTCTTTGATTATAAATCTCTCCTTAGTTAGGAAAATTCAGAACCAACTCCCTTTTTTTTTTTCTTTTGTAAGATTCACATATACATTACACAGAGCATCTTCCTACTGAAAATAAATGTATGATCTGGAAAAGTAGGACCAAAGCAGGGCTTGAAGATTATAGGGTTGGGGTTTTTTTTCTCTATTTCTGAAAGTAACTTACTTTAAAGTCCCTGAAACAGGGTAACATCCATCACACTCTATTTCATTAGTCTTTAAGGCAGCCTTAAATAACTGGGCCTAAAAACAGATCTTGGTTGATATGGCAAATATCTAAAAAGGATAACTCTGAAAATATCCTCTGCTGGGTTCAGCTTGGATTTTGCCCAAATAAATGCAATCACCTCTCATTATGATTGAGGAGAGGAGGGGAGAAGAGGAGAGAAAAAAAAAAAAAAAGGAAAAAAATAAAAACCTCAGGAAAGCAAAGTGCAGCTCTGTTTAATCCATACAGACATGTCTACCCAAATCCCTTTGCTAATGTATTTCTAATTCGGATAGGCTAACTCATCCTGGAATAATGAGAAGCTGAAAATGTGGTGCATTTTAGTATTCTTCAAGTGTGCTAATGTGCTTCTATAGGGGCTTTAGCAGGGAAAAAAAATTAAAATGTCTATGTATATATATATATATATGTGTGTGTGTATATATATGAGATATACATGCAGCTTTCTGAGCTAGGCAAGCTGATTTCTCTCTTGAAATCGTGCAGTTGTGAGGTTATTTAAGAGAAGTAAGTAGCTTCTGGACAAATCCACACAATAAAAAATGTTTAAAAGTCAGGTGGAATTCCAAAAAGGACATTTCATGCCTCCCCTGCCCCTCGAGCATCCCCAGCACCTTGCCAATGTTGGCAGCTACCACCAAGTGCTAAATTCTGCCTTTTTACAGCTGCAAACAGACCTAGCATCTCTGTAAGGCAAGAAATGGGAAAGAAAAGTGCTTGAAAATAAATATTTTACTTCTAACACCCAACACAATCCTGCCTCATCCTGCCAGTTATGCGTGACAATTGCAGATCCATCCTCAGCAGCAGAAATGTGGGGAGGGACAGGGAGAAATTGAGATTTTTATGCATTTTGCAGCTCCTTCCACGTGTGCTGCACTGGGCTCCTCACACATCCCCAGTGCCCAGCCCTGCTGTTCTCTCTGAGCCAACATTAACTCCCCATGGCAAAGCCCCAAACCCTCTGCTGAACCCTCACTGCTGCCATCAGCATGGGAAATAAGCACTGGGTCCACTTCTAAAAAGCATTAAATTGAACTAGTCCCCTTTCTGGGCTTCACCCGTTATTTACATCCATTAAAATGAAATCATCCCCTTTCTAGGCTTTACCCTTTATTTACACCCATTAAATTGAAATTGTCCTTTTTCTGGGCTTTACCCTTTATTTACACCCATTAAATTGAAATTGTCCCTTTTCTGGGCTTTACCCTTTATTTACACCCATTAAATTGAAATCTTCCCCTTTCTGGGCTTTACTCTTTATTTACACCCATTAAATTGAAATCTTCCCCTTTCTGGGCTTTACCCTTTATTTACACCCATTTAATTGAAATTGTGCTTTTTCTGGGCTTTACTCGTTATTTACACCCATTAAATTGAAATTGTCCCCTTTCTGGGCTTTACCCTTTATTTGCACCAAGCTGAGGGGGATTGAAAGTTTTTCAAGGAGGTTTTGAAGGAAGGACCTTGTGCTTTTTTGGCCTCACAAAAAAACGTCCAGCAGTTTTGTTGGGTCTTCACACACAGCTGCATTTATCCCAAAGTTTATAGAAAAGAAAGATTGAGCTTCCAGCACACCCTTCCACCTCCTCCTGCTTGTTTCACCCTCTCCCCTTCTCAGACAGTCTCACCTCAGCACAATCAGTTCACTTTAAATTTTCCTGCTTCTTCTTACCACCTATTCTCCATTTTTTCCAAATATTTTTCATACAGCAGCACAGTATAATTAAAAAAGCATATGGCTCATGTTTATATGGCTCATCAGACATTTTAACTGGATTTAAATTAGCAAATTAGTGATGGAGTGACACTTTTTTCCTCCAATCACAAGGCCACACAGTTTATACTTTCATTTTAAAACTCAGGTGCATATCATTACCTGAGAATAATCAGGATTTGAAGGTGACAGAGCAGCTGATACAATTTGCATCCCTGTTAAGGAGTGAATATCCCATAATCAGATACCCAGCTCAAAGGGCCTTCTTCACATCACCACCCTTATTTTTATTCATTTTAATGTGTCATTATTTAGGTGATTTAATCCTGTGAATTGCAAGGAATTCTGTGAATTGAAAGGCAGAATAAAAGTTTCTTGTTAGACAAGATGACTGAAATGGAAAATTAGAACTACATGGGCTTTTCTACATGGAACATGCATGGAAAATGTCGTGTTCAGACAATCCTGTTTAATAATTTTACATCACTGTGACACAATAAAATTCTCAAGATGTCTGCTCCTCCCACAGCAAATATAACACCTCACCTACTTCACAAGAAAAGATATTGCTTGTACTACATTACCAACTGCATTTGAAGGGCTCATAATTTAAATAATATAAAAGAAAAGAAGATTTTATGAGATCCTATAAAATGATGGAGAAAAAAGTTCCACATTTAGAGGAGTGTTTGGAAAACAGCATTAACAAACTGAAGGATCTTCTCTCTGCAGACACTTGAGCAAACCAAACCATGGATTTGCAATAAAATTATGGCAATTCATTATTACCATAATTAAAGTGCAGTTGCAATGGCAGATATTAATGGTGCACCACGGAGTGAAAGGTGCTGGGTACAAAAAGGTTCTGGGTAGAAAAATGTTCCTTTTCCAGCCCCACACAAGCAGCAGGGATGGATGGAGCTTCCCTGAATCCCTGGTAAAATTCCAAGTATATAAAATTGTGTATAACCTCATGCCTGTGTGCAATCAGGACATAATAAATCTTACCATTAAGTTAATGCCTTCCCACAAAACCAGATTTTGGGAACAAAAAAGACAAATGGACACTTTAAAAAAGTCCTTGTGTATAGAGGCTTGAACTCCAAGGTGCAATGGCCTCAAAAGTGAGCAGTGTAAACAAATGTTTGCTGCCTGACCTTTTTAACTGACAAATATCCCTCTTAATTTAAAAATCTGCCAGCCCATTCCCCTTCCCAAGCTGAGCCCTCCACAAAACACCACTTTTAAAGGTAGTTTAGTTTTTAATGGCTCAGTAAGGATCTACAGCCCCATGAAAACAGGGGTTTACGATGGCCTTCAGCTACAGAAACCTGAATGGCGCCGCTACGATTTTTATTTGGTTGGAAAATAAAATATATTAAAAAAAAACACTTGCCCAAGTGATGTAAGAGATCTTCCCATCACATTTCCCTCCCTGCTTCAAAGAACAATACCATGTACTGGTATTTTTATATGCCAATGAGTTTGGTGGTGATAAAATGCTGCAAAAAACCAGTTTTGATAAATAGCAATAAAGTCAAATACCTCATATTACAACGGGATTTTTTTTTTAAAGGAGAAACCTAAAATTTCATCATAATTCATACTATTTAATCCTGTAGGACCAAAAAGTTATAACATTAAAAAAAAAAACACCAATTCCACCAAGTTACCCTTTTTTATCTTTTTCTCACAGAGTTCTTACCACAAAATAAAGAGTAACACTTTAATGCTTGTTAAGCCATGAAACATGAATGGGAAATAAAAAATTAAATTTCTCCACTTCCAATCCCCCCTGCTTTTCCAAATGAAAGCACTCTGGTGAAAAAACTCATTTGCATTGTGAAAGTTTTGTAAGGGGTTGGGTAAAAGAGAGCAACCCCCAGCAGAGAAGCCTGAGTTCAGAGAGGAGCTGCTGTTGTTTGGGAATGGGCAGAAAGAGGATTTGCTGCATGTTCAGCCTGTCAGATTTGCACTGGAGGTTTGGAAAGAGGAGTCAATTCCAAGGCAGTGACACTTCCTGACTCCATCTCTTCCTGGCGTGACGCTCTGGTCCTCCACTTTTAAATCATCAGTTTACTGCTCAAACCTTCTATTTTTAACAAAAATTACAGAAAGTGTCTCCTCACTCAGAAAATTTCACTGCCCCATTTTTCCTACAAATGACTCAACCTCAGCTCTTCTAAGTGATTTTCAGACCAAGATCTTGCATCATTTCTATGCAGTATCTTCCTTACCTTGCCTCTGAAACTGTGCCTTGATGAGCTGCTCTGAAGACATTTGCCTTTCCCACACCTGTTCCTCAAGTGTTATTTACCTAAGGAAAAACAATAATAATATAAAATTGTCCATAAACTGACCCAACACTCATTCCACACTCCATGACTAGAGCAGCATCACGTGTGGCCAATCCAATTTCTCAGCCCATCAGAAATGTTTCACCGTTAAGGTATTTAAGGAACATTAATCAATGCCATGGTATCAGTTTTAATTCCTTATTGACTGACTATATTGATGCCTTGTGAAGGCTGACCTAGAACAGAGACTAGGCAGAGCTAGAGAATAAAGTAGGGGTTTATCAAGAGCCTCCATGGATCCACCTTGGGCAGCACCAGAGCCCAGCCAGGGCTGCACCCAAGATGAACCAAAATGGCCCCAAAATGCACAAAATGCACCCAAGATGAACCAAAATGGCCCCAAAATGCACAAAATGCACCCAAGATGAACCCAAATGGCCCCAAAATGCACGAGCGCTCCCGGGCTCTGTCCCTGGGATCAGTTCTGCTCCATTTGCTTCTTGCAGTTCATTGTCCCATCCCAGCTTTAGCCCAGGCAGTCCCACCCTGCTTGTTTTTCTCTCTGCAGCCCACGGGGTTTGTGCTCTTGGGCTGAGATTTGGATCATTTGTCCTTGGTGCCCAGCTGGAGCAGGAATTGTTTTGTCTCCCTGCTCTGTGCACAGAGCTCACCATCTCCTCATGTCAAGCCCAGCACACAATAAACCAGAATAGAATCTAAAATAAATAAAAGCTAAAACCTAAGGCATCATTTCCCCCCTACACTAAATATGGAAGAGTGTAAATCCAAGCAGAGATTCTGTTTCCAAATGCCCATGATGATGACCTGTGCAAGCACAGCCCAGGAACAATTCAGAGAGGGAGAGAAATGTCTGATAAATAAGAGATACGTGACGTGGGGTGGTGAAAAAACTTAAACCACATCTAAAACATGAATTATTTCAACATAAGGTGTTTTCCTTCTACCTCTTGGGGTTCCCTGATTGAGCCATGCACAGGGCACATTTTTACCTGTCTTTCTCTTACCTGGTTGTGTCAATTTCCACTGCAGTTTTCTGCATCCCTCAGACTTGGGCTGTTTTCTCTTTCTTATGGCAGCACAACCTGTGCAGAGGTCATCAAGCAGCAAATGTGTTAAATAGCCTTTAGCACACTTTCAGCATCATTTTCTAATTGCTTTTCTCTCTGTAGGTAGGTACAAACCACTTGCCTTAAAAGAGAGAGAAAAACCTTCTCCTCTTTCTTTAACGACTTTTATTGATGGTCTTGTTTTGCTCCTACTTTGGGTCCAGACTTCCCTATCTATGCTGGCATTTTAAAGCAGTAATTTATGTCATAGGTTGAATCACATAATAATGGCATTTTATGGTTTATTATCCTCAGCTTTCTGGGCGTGTACCTCGGAGGCAAAAGAAGCAAAATTTTTATTAACACATGTTTATACATAATTGACCATTTGGGAGGTAAGAGGGAGAAATGGCTGTGATTTACATAGTTTAAGAAATGTCTTAGAGCACCTCACCCAGTCTGGAGCTCCCACTGTGACAGATGAGCAAATGCCCATGGGAGATGACAGCATGGTATTTATGGTATTTCCTTCTGAGACAATTAAGTAACATATGCCAAGACCATAGGGATTATCTCTGAGCTACACAGTATGCAACTCGAGCTGAAGAGAAATATAATATTTTAGAAATTTGACAAACCATAGGAAAGGGAAAAAAAATTGATTCACCCACTTTAATAATGCAGTAACTTTTCTCTGACTTAATCAGACGTTTCTTGATTATTATTTTTGGGTAATAAAACGGTGAAAAGCTGCATCCCACACACTACCTCGGAGCTGCTGTGCAGGCCAGGGAAAATCTCAGCCTCACACACAAAGTACACTCTGCTGTCCCAGGATTAAAGGATTTGACAGCCCACTTGGTCTAGAACAGCCCTGATTTTACACCTGTGGTAAAGAACAAAACAAATTTTAAATCCCATACACTTTTCCTCATTAATGGCATTAATACCACTCCTAAAATTATTATTCTGTGTTTGGAAAAGCTCATGGTTCTGGATCTTCATTGACTTTCACTGTATGCAGCCATTTATTTGTCTGTAAAGCAGATGCAAAATTATATGTGATATTCAAAACTATAAAAACATTAATGATTCTCTATTATTTTATATCAGCAACCTGCAAAGAATGGCAGCTTTTTTATGAATGCACTTCTATCCTCAGTTATTCCTCAATTCCATGTATGGTGCCAACATTCTGCATCCATTGGACCAGTAGGATATGGATTATAATATCATAATTTCTATAGATATTAGCAACAGTGCAACCATTCCAAGAATTCATTTTTCAGGTTCCTGTTCTAATTATCAACTTTTTAGAAGAATGGCTTCTTCTTGCTCTGCAGTAAAAAGAATTTCTTCACAAACTACTTAGTGAACATCATTCTACACAAATTTTCTTTACAGGCAGTAGAAAACAACATTTGCTCCACATATTTATACAAGATCAGACTTTGGGTGAATGACTGCAAGTGAGATCAGATCCATGTCACAGCATTTAAGAGGTCACCTGAACCACTTCAAGCACTCTCACAACTGAATCCAAAATTCCTCATGCTCAGATAAGAGAATGAAATGGGAATCAAAATCCTTCTGATCTACCAAAATACCAAGCTGCATAAAAGCTCTTCACAAACACCAAAAATGATGAAGAGTATTGTTCAGTAGGTGTAAATTCTATCAATTTTATATCATTTCTAATGAGCTTAAATTTCAAAAATCTAACTTGATTTAAAAGCTGCAGCAGTGACCATTTATTCAACTGTTCTTCTGCAACCCCTCATGTAACAGGATACTAACTCTGAAACAATAATATTGCTTTTTCCAAATTTGTAATCAAGTTTTCTGCATTGTGTGTTCAAGAGGTGATAACCCTTCAACCATTCCTGCTGAAAGAAAACTCACCACCAGAAGGGTTTTATGATTCTGCACCAATCTTTTGTTCCAGTTTACAAACCTGTGCCAAATTCTGAACTTGTTATCTATTTCATATTTAGCCCAGCAGATTTCCATTAGCGTGGGAATATATATCATGGTTTTTACTTCAGAAATTACCTAATGCAGAATGAGGGCAAAAAAAGCAAAACAAACAAAATAATATATAAATGTCAGCAGATATATTGATTTATTCCTCCAATAAATGTAAAATTCAAGTCAAAAGTATAATAAAGATATTAATTATAAAATAACCAAAAACTTAGGTCAAAAGTATAATAAATAAATTATTATAAAATAACCAAGATGTCAAGGTTACCTTTACTTTCAACAGTCCTGACTTGAAAGCTTAAGTTCCCTTACTGCAGACATCATGTGATAAGAAAATAATGCTCCAGAAAGGACATCACTGAAAATTATGGATGGACCACTTGGGCAACCAATAGGTCCTTAATGGCTTTCCAAAGCATTTTCCATAATCTCTGGAAAAACCATCTCTGGAGGGTCTGAATGATGAATTGTGTCATAATTGTGGTGCTTCTAAACATGGTTTGTACAACACTGATTGCAGCCCTGTCCCATCGGCTCTGTGAGATCTCAGTGGAATTCCTGGGGTTTGCTCCATCCACACTGAGAACTTTTACAGTTGTGAAAACTGTGCAGCATTCCTGATAAAGACTTCATTTCAAAGCATGTGCAGGGGCCATGATTTGGGAAGAAGGGAAATATTGACCTGGACAAGGAAGTCTGGGCCTTTTACTGCTCCTCAAGAGCTGATTTGGACATTTGAAATATTGACCAGAAACCAGAGGGCATTGCAAGGAGCAGTTTGAGGGGTTTTTTTTAATTTATAGATGGGGTAACTGAGAGGTGTTCTAAAAATTTTTGGTTTATTTTGAGTTTCATATGAAGGGTGAGACAATACATATGTTATAATTTATGTTATTACAATTAGAAGCTAATTATTTCCTTATTACAATACACTGTAAGCATTTCTTGGCCTATCAGCTTTTGCCACACCATGCTGTAAATGCCCTAAAAATAATAATGTAAAATTATCCCTTGTGTATCCTACTACAATACATCTTTCAGAGCTCTATTTCTCCAAAATATCTAATATAATTTATAAAACTACCTTTTAAAACAAATTTCTAATTCCATTCCTCTCTCAACAACATCTATCCCCATTCCATGACACTTCTAAATTGACATTTCTTAACTCCAACTTTACATACAAATATGCACTATATAAACCTATCAAACTTTCAGAATTTTCTATAAATCCATTTCTCATAGAGCTGCAGGTCCAAACACAAGTTTATCTTTTATCTTTATCTGCTGTCCCTGTGCATCACTGGAACTAAATTCACACATGCTCACCAGCATCTCATAACTGGGATTTTTAAATTTCAAATGTTCCCAGCATGCAGGAAAAATTGAGCCCAGTAGTGAATTTCTCCTCAATTAATCTGATTCCACCCTTTGCTCCAAGATTCTCTCACCCAGTAAAGCCTTTTGCAGGAGCACAGCAAAGGGTTTAGCACTGAGCAACACTTGGTAGCAGCATCCAGCCTCTGTCAGAATATTCCTGGGGCAGGAATAATCCTCCAGCCAGACCTTCTGCTCCCTCCTGCTCTCCACACCAGCAGATGCTGCAGCCTCCCAGACACACACTTCTCACTCGGGCACCAAACACACAAAAACCAGAAATTTGGAATTTGGATCAGCCTCAGTCCAGCTGTTCCACCCCACTGGGCTGATGTGCAATGGCCAGAGTGAAGGAAATGTTGGAGAACCTTCTTTTTGTGGTGAGCACCACTGTAAATTAATATTTTCAGCTGCAATTAGGACAGTCTGTTCATCTATATTTTTATACAATTGTGTTGTTCTAGTTTGGCTACAAACTATATTATACTCTCTACTTCCCAGATACAAGATAAAATATGAGAAATATATATTTAACATAGAAAATTCACATTATTGAGTAGGTTCAGTGGGTTTTGATGTTCCCCCTGCCCAAGGAACTCCTCTTTTACCATTTTGGGAACTGCCAGCATCAACACAGCACAAACTGACACAGCTCTACAGCTGGGTCTGAAACTGCAAACCCACCCTGAGAGGTGAATGCATGAGCTCTGGTGGCAGCTGCAGGCAGAAATATCTGTTTGAGGTGTCTGAACATCCAAAAAAAGTATTAAAATCTTCAGTAAATTATACTTTAAATTAATATCTTCAGCTGTAATTAGGAAAGTCTATCTTTTTATACAATGGTGTTGTTATAGTTTGGCTGCAAACTATGCTATAGTCTCTACTTCCTAGATACAAGATAAAATATGAGAAATATATTTAACAAAGAGAATTCACATTATTGAGTAGGTTCAGTGCGTTTTTCTGTTCCCTCTGCCCAAGGAACTCCTCTTTTATCATTTTGGGAACTGCCAGCATCAACACAGCACAAACTGACACAGCACTACAGCTGGCTCTGAAATGAACCCTGAAGGGGCAAATGCATGAGCTCTGGTGGCTGCTGCAGGCAGAAATATCTGTTTGAGTAGTCTGAACATCCAAAAAAAGTATTAAAATCTTCAGTAAATTATACTGTAAATTAATATCTTCAGCCGTAATTAGGAAAGTCTATCTTTTTATACAATGGTGTTGTTATAGTTTGGCTGCAAACTATGCTATAGTCTCTACTTCCTAGATACAAGATAAAATATGAGAAATATATATTTAACATGGAAAATTCACGTTATTGAGTAGGTTCAGTGGGTTTTTCTGTTCCCTCTGCCCAAGGAACTCCTCTTTTACCATTTTGGGAACTGTCAGCATCAACACAGCACAAACTGACACAGCTCTACAGCTGGGTCTGAAACTGCAAACCCACCCTGAGGGGTAAATGCATGAGCTCTGGTGGCTGCTGCAGGCAGAAATATCTGTTGGATGAATCTGAACACCCAAAAAAAGGAGTTTCAGACAGCAGAACACCTCGTCCTGCCTCTTCTTGCAGGACTTTACAATGTGAGATTAACCCCAGGATGTGTCCCACAGCACAATTCCACACAGCAAAGTTCCCACTCTCCACTCAACTCCACTCAACATTTTCATCCTGAGCAGTGATGATGTCCAAACACAGCACAGAATTTTTTGCTGAAGTGTTTGGGGGTTTTTTCCCTTTTCCAATAACAGGAAATATGGGTTGAGTACTACTGAAAAAAATTTAAAAAACCCATAAAAATCACACGTTGGTGTTACAGGAGGGAGCCTGGGATGAGTGCAATTACATCAATATTATTGTAATTAATGATTACATCATGCTTGAGAAAAGGAGCACAGAAAAGGTTGGTATTAACATGCAAGACACGGCAGAGTGATATCAATACTCATTTTACTGCTCAGGTTTTTCTTTTTTTTAAAAAAGCTAATAGCTGTCAAAAATACCCATTATAGGCTAGTCTATAATTTGTAGAAGTCAAGTAATACATTTTTTCTGAAGGTATAATGGATGCTCCATGGAGCAATTATTTTAGAAAGACAACTTCATCTCAGCTGTCTCATGCCAGCAGAACTATTTAAGAG
Organism: Geothlypis trichas; assembly: GCA_009764595.1. Classification (NCBI taxonomy): domain Eukaryota; kingdom Metazoa; phylum Chordata; class Aves; order Passeriformes; family Parulidae; genus Geothlypis; species Geothlypis trichas. Next base: position 3,306,616 of record CM019907.1, on the reverse strand, counting down.
CCAGAAATGCATAATTCAACATGGAAGAGCTGTCAGATTTGAGAATACCTTTAAATTATAAAAACTTAGCTCCACTAGTCAGTTATAATTATAATGGAAATGTAGTTTTCTGTCGTTTTATCATAGCAAACATCTCTTAAGAAGCAATTTCATGTGTTAAAATATTTTGGCAAAGTGACTTTTGATTCTAAAGGGATACAGATTATCCAGTTTTATACCTGAATATTTTCCTCACAAATTGAATGTAACAGCTTACATTGTACAAGATGGCAAAGCAGGAGTGTTATTAAAACCCCATTGGAAATTGTTACTGTGAAACAATGAGCAGCATAACTCACTAGGACAGGTCAAGTTATGCACAAAAAATATTATTTTATTACAAAATATGACAGGACAGTTTTTCAGCAGACAGTCAATTATTTTATACAGCTCACAGCCAAAACACAGAAGGCAGTTCTTCTTTTGACTTTGGTTTCTTTTAGAGACTAGAAAACCAAATTATGGATCATTAAATAGTCACTCAGACGGGTTTAGGACCAACAAAACATATCAAAAGTATTCTCAAAAAATTAAGGTAATGTTTAAATCCTTTGCAATTTCTTTTTTTTTTTTTTGGTGGGGATTTTTGTAGGTTTTTTTGGGTTTTTGGGGTTTTTTTTTTGTCCAGAGCACTGTAAAACCAGTTCTTTTCCCTTTAGTCAGGACCAGAGAAATTATCTTGGTTTCATTCAGGAAAAAAACCAAACAAACTATTGAGTTATTATCAGGTTATATCAGATATCCCAATAAATGGTTTTTGGCACTTTCCTCCAAGAGCTGAACCCAACACCAAAGGATCATTCCAGGGCCTTACCAGGGTTGAGTTTCATTTTCCTTTCTCACTTTGTTTGCTGAGACCCACAGCAGTCCCAGTCCTCTTCACTGCAGAGGAAATTTAAAACTGTTGTATTAAAGTATCTTTTTTTTTTTTTTTTTGCTTTTCAAGTGAATTACCAAGAATTTTATAAATGGTATTCAGTTTGCTTCAAAATTCAGAAAATCACTAAGGACTTTTTTAAATATCACAAATAGCTCATTCTTCAACTTGTCCCTAAATTTCATTGAATTATCTTCTCAAAATTGTTCACCCAAACAATCACGTGGTCATTTCTCAGGATAATTAGCTTTTTTTGATGATGCTGGGGCTGATGAGCATCACCCATTCCAGATCTCCCCTCGCCTTTCTGCCCAACCCACCCCTGAGTGAGCAGAGAAGCATTTCCCCTCATGGCTTGTGGTCAGTTGGTTTTAATTCCAGATTTAATTTCTTTTAAATTATTTTATTTTTATTATTATTAATAAAATAATAATATTAATAAAATAATGAATATTAAAATAATATTAATAAATAGTATTATTTTATTTTAATTTATTTTAATTTAATTTAATTCAGATTCCACACTGAACAACCATGTGTGAATTCAAGTCCATCTTCCATTTTAAGCAACTCCATCATCCCAAGTGCTCACAGCAAATTTTAAGCAGGTTTGTGATGGGAAAACATTGAGTTTTAGCATTAAATATAACAATCCAGTGGTAGTTGTTGGAATTTAATTCAAGTTGTTGGAATTATTCTGACAGTAAAGTTATTTCATGATAAGAGAGGAGGGTAGGAATGATGTAGCTCCTTTTTTTTTTATTTACATCTCCTTTTCTCCAACTCTCCATCTCCAAAAGATGGAAAGTTTTCTTCTCATTCTGTCCCCAAAGGGAGAAGCAGCACATTAACAAAGTGCTGAGAAACAGGAGATCGACTTCAGAAAATATCAATTTCGTGTTTCTATGGCCTCAACATGATGTAGTATTGCATAACATAATACAAATTAAGGAATTAAATTGGTTTCATTTCATCTGATTTCCTGGCAGGCTTTAATGTGTTAAGTATTTACTAAAGAGGCAATTGGGATGCATGCAGCATTCAGAATTATCATTTATTAACACATCTTCAGTAGTGGCACACATTATCTTCCACAGCCTCACCTGTAAATTTCTGGGTTAAATCAGGTTCTGTCCCAGCAGCACACTCAGTCTCAAGGCACACAGTGGTGTTTTCAACCAGCAAATTTTCAGCACTCTGCAGCATTTACCTTTATTCTGCATTTTTTCATTAATGCACGGATGTAATTGCTTAAACAGAGCTTTAAAATTAATGCTATAAATACAAATTTGGGGTTTGCAGGACACCGCACCACAGACTTTCCATGAGTCAACAGAACCCAAAGTTTGCCACTCTCCACTGAACAACACGCAGGCAATTTACTAATAATGAATAATAAATATATTTTAATAGCTCCTTGGTTTGCTGTGCCACAGATTTGATTTAAGGGTGGCTGGGGGCTGCCCCATCCTCTGCAGGTTGGGAAAGGGGTCGGGATTGGAGCTTTTGTTCCAGAGAAACTCCAAGGATTTGCTTCCAGAGCAGGTTTTCATCTCATTCTTGTGTCCACACTAATAATGCAAAGCTGCTGGAACTATTAAATTTCCCAGGACATAATTAAAATGAGCAGTGTTGGGACCTCACGCCCGTGTGCTCCACAACAAGGGAAATGTTGATTTTGCAAGGTTTGGAGGGAAGGAAAGGAAAACGTCCTGGTTTTTAACAGTTTCAGAAACATTCCAAGAGCAAGTAGGGACTTAAATGGTTTCCAGTGATGTTTTAGAAAATCCAGATGCATCATTCCTGGTTATTCCAATGGTTTGAAGGGCCTACAAAACCAATGCATTGTGTTTGGGACCTCAATTGTGCTCTGTGCACCACAAACCAGGAAATCCATGTTGGTGTCTCTCTATAGCACTGCAATCCACTGAGGAATGGGGATGAAAAAAAAATATATTACATATATAATAAATATATATACATGTATATATGTAATATATATACATACTCAAATGAATTTATGTATATATATTTATTTATATATAAATATGTATTTATATATATTTAGATTTATTTATATATAAATAAATATATATACCTATATTTATTTATGTATATATATTACATATATAATACATATATATATGTATATATGTAATATATATACATACTCAATTAAATTTAGGTATATATATTTATTTATATATAAATATGTATATATATATGTTTAGATTTATTTATATATAAATAAATATATATACCTATATTTATTTGAGTATGTATATATATTACATATCTAATACATATATACATGTATATATGTAATATATATACATACTCAAATATAGGTACATATATTTATTTATATATAAATATGTATTTATATATTTTTATATTTATATATAAATAAATATGTATTTATATATATTTATGTGCATATATATTACATATATATAAATATATATTTAATGTATTTTTATATAAATAATATATTTTTATATAAAATATATAAATAGGTATAGTACACATATACATATATACAAAAATATTTACATATTTATATATATATAAATATGTAATATATATATTTATAAAATACATATATTTAACACAAAACCTATTCTAAATATAGCATTAAAAGGTGTTAAAAGATTTTTTTTTCTCCTTCATTTTACATAAAGCTCAACTCAAGGACATATTGCCTCCTGCCTTCCCTCTGACACAAAGTGTATTTACAGTAGGGCCTAAAAGTTTTTCCTCCAGTTTCTCAGTCCAACACTCTTGAATTCGATTAATGGAGACATTGGAGCACTTATGTCAAGTTATGCTGCATATAAATGGGGATAAAAGGATTACCAGGTTATAAATCAATTGAGAGATTCAGGGATATAAATCTCAGGGACACTGGGCTTCAGCCTTAATGGAAATGCAGAATTCCATTGGCTAATCACAATTTAGATTGCTACCAGATACATCACTGAGTTTCACTGGGTGTCCTAAAAAAAAATCTCCCTGCTATTGAGGAGAGGTGGGAAAATTAGGGAAAAAACCCCAAAACCTTAGAAGGTTTCCCAAAAAAATGTGATTCCATGTTTACAGCCAACTTGGAAGGAAACTGTGCTGACAAAACTGATTTTTTAGGAATTAAGCTAGATCGTTGTGGTTGTATAAGTCATTGTTCTTTTTTACATGGTTAATGCAAAATAGGAGGATATTTAACCTAAATTAATCTCTTAGAAAAGTAGATTTACTCATCTCAAAGAAAAATAGGCACAAAGACAAGATACATGTACAGAAATGCAGAACGAGTGTGACAAAGCTGTGTCATGGTCAGGGTAAAAAATGTTTTACAGTGCTTTGAGTCCCTTAAGGAACTTTGGTTTTGCAGAAATATCGTTTTTACTATTAAATTTAAGGGAAAAAAAAGAAAAAAATGGAAGGGGGAAGGGAAGAAGGAAGGAAGGAAGTGGCGGAAGGAAGGAAGTGGCAGAAGGAAGGAAAAGAGAGGAAAAGAGAGGAAAAGAGAGGAAAAGAGAGGAAAAGAGAGGAAAAGAGAGGAAAAGAGAGGAAAAGAGAGGAAAAGAGAGGAAAAGAGAGGAAAAGAGAGGAAAAGAGAGGAAAAGAGAGGAAAAGAGAGGAAAAGAGAGGAAAAGAGAGGAAAAGAGAGGAAAAGAGAGGAAAAGAGAGGAAAAGAGAAGAAAAGAGAGGAAAAGAGAGGAAATGAGAAGAAATGAGAGGAAATGAGAGGAAATGAGAGGAAATGAAAAGAAAAGAAAAAAGAAAAAAAAGGAAAGAGAAAAAAGAAAAAGAAAAAAGAAAAAAGAAAGAAGAAAAAAGAAAAAAGAAAAAAAGAAAAAAGAAAAAAAAGAAAAAAGAAAAAAGGAAAAAGGAAAAAGGAAAAAGGAAAAAGAAAAAAAAAAAGAAAGAAGAAAAGAAAAAATAATTAAGAAAAAAAATAGAAAAAAAAAGTCTTGCCTTTGACAAAACAGAGCAGAACAGAAGGCTCCAACATGCAGAAAAAAGTGAATATTCCAAGTGCCCTGTTTGTGTTTTCTGGAGAGGAGAGAAGATTAATTGGGTCAAAAGGCAGAAATCTCCAACTTGGTGCTGAGGAACAGAGAAGGAGGGAGGAACAGCTGGGAAGGAATCAGAAATCTTCACTTCAGCACCTCTGGGAAGGGGCAGGACCTGGTGGGAGCTCCAAGGCTCAGCTTTCCCCAGGGTGCGACAGCTCCGGGCTGTGCCTGACACTGAACATTTCTGCTGAGCCCTGCAAGGACCTGGAGCCAAGCAGGCACGGTGGGAAAGGGAATGTTGGGCTGGATAAGTGACATTTGAAAGGACAGCTCATTCCCAAAGGCTCCCCTGGGAATTTATAAATGCAATATGCAACTCCTAGAACCAATCAAAGACAAGTCAAAACCAGCTCGACTCGTGCACTGATTATTTGAGAGCTTTTCCAGGCTGGGATATATTTTAAGCTTATCTAGCACCAAATATCATCATTAAAATGACCTCATGTTCAACTGAGCACTGCCCTATCTTCTAGATATGAGCGGGATAAATTTATTTTAGAGGCTTTGCTTTGTAACAAAAACTTCATATTAGAAATTCTGTTGTGTTAACACAAAACACCTCCACAGAGAGGCTCTTGTGTGTCTCCATAAATTAGGAAATATTCAGATATTCCATTGGAAATAATGAGAATGCACTGGGCAGACTTGAATCCAGCAGCCAGGGTGGGGAGGGTGGCAAGGAGGACATTAAATTAAATTGTGTTTCCTTTTGCCACTGCCAGTTCTACACCCAGGTTCCAATGCCAATGTCTCATCCCTCAGCCCTGCAGGGCACCGTGGTGCCAGCGTGGGCTGGGACATCACTCTGGGCTCACATTGGCCATTCTTACATTATCAATAAAAATTGGAGCTTACCACAAAATATCTGCCATGGTTTTTTTTTTAATTATCTTAAATTATTGTGATTAATTTTAAGCCATCATGGTGCCAGCATGGGCTTGGACATCACTGTGGGGTCACATTGGACATTCGTACATTATCAATAAAAATTGGGGCTAACCACAAAATATCTGCCACGTTATCTTTTAAAAAGTATCTTAAATTATTGTGATTAATTTTAAGCCATCATGGTGCCACCATGGGCTTGGACATCACTCTGGGGTCACACTGGGCATTTTTACATTATGAGTAAAAATTGGAGCTTACTACAAAACGTCTGCCATGTTAATTTTAAAAAATAATTTTAAATTAATGTGATTAATTTTAAGCCAAGGCAAAGAAACAGAGTGAAAAGAGAGGGGGTCATTTCCAAGTCCTTCATAGTGTGCTTTGGCTCCAGGCCAAAGAGACCTGTAATAAATATAGGTCTTTTCAATATAAATATAATTTTAAAATATATTGAATATAATAAACATATATAAATAAATATAAATAATAAATATAATAAATTTTTTAACAGTAAATATTTAGAAGTACTTTAGTATTTCCAGAAAAGGTTGGGGTTTTTTGAAATCACCACCATTTCCATTTTGCTAGACAGTCAAATATATATACCACATACAACATAATTTAATTAGTCAATTATTACCTAAAATGTCCCCAATGGAATGCATAGACTTCAAAACTCATGGTTTGGTACATTTTTATGAAATGTTTCAGTTATTATTTGGGAGCTTGGAAATCCAGGAATTTTGAAGAAAATAGGAAAGGGTTGCACCCTATAAGATTTATTCTACCACAACAAGATCAAACAGTGTGTAAACGAAAATACAACAGCAATGGACTTACAACTATTTTAAAAATATCCTCCATAATTTATAACATCAATTCAATGCCTTGTTTTCCAACAGAACAATTATTATCTATTTCAGACCTTTGGAAGCTCAGGATTTGCTAAATATTTCAGATTTTCCATTATTCAGCACAGAAATTTCAGTATGAGTACAGTGAGAAGTGGTTACAAAAGCAAGTTTTCCTCAGATATTTATTTCTAAGGGGAAACCCTCGCCCTAAGAATATAAATTTACTTTTCAGCATTTCCCAATATTAATGTGATTCCTGATATAAACAATAATTATGGGCCAGTCCAAAGACCACTGAAGTCATTCCATGGCTTTCCCCATTTATATTAAACTGTCTGAACACTCCAACAATCTCCAAAAGAATACAAAAAGTATCTCATAGGAAAGAAAAAACCCATTTTCCTCCAGTTTGATTTCATCATCATTATTACCCCAAAGCTTTTGCAAAGGACAGCAGCTGTTTGTCACCAATAATACTAAAAAGAAAGGGTTTGTAACTGTCATTTTTGCACTCTTTACTTACTTGGAGCCATTTACTAAAGTAAATTACAGCAAGGAGTGGTTATTGTGCTAATGCAGGAAGAATCTGCCCTTTTTAACTGCAAAATTTCATAATAATGTGTTTTACAGCGTGGTCCAAACCTGATTACTCGTAGAAAGGACAATAAAGGATGAAAGCAGATGCTCATAAAAAACCCTACAATATCCATGGGAAAAAAAAAACAACTAAAATACCAACCCTGCATTAAACATCACATTGAATGAAGAAATAGAAGATGGAGCTCTTCAGATTTTACTTTTATAATAAAAGGGGAGACAAAAATACAAATATATTTTCTAAAAATATGAAGTTGAGGAGAAAGAATCTGACTAGCTTGATATGTATTTGCAATGTTGAATTTTCCAAAAATATTTATACTTTCCCTATTTTGCTCCTTTGGAGAATAGTTTCTTCATGCTTCCAAAATTTTAGGGATTTTTTTTTTAAGTCTTTAAATTTTGTCATTATTCTTCTATTTTGTTGTTAAATAAACTTTGTAAGATTTATACAGGAATGCAAAAAAAAATTCCAACCTTCAAAATTAAAATAACACTAACAATAATAAAATAAAGGTTATTATTCCTACTATAATAAAAATTTACTAATTAAATAGAAAGAATGACCACATAAAAAAAAAAATTAGAATTTAACCCTGGTAGGTGAGAAACTATCAGGATTAGTATTTAAACCTGACTCTGAGCATCCTCACCAAGACTCAGCATTAAATCCTATTTATCGGTACCATATGGAAAGAATCTTCTTGAATTTTCAGACTGGATGTTAAAATTTCAACACTGGAGGCAATAAAAAAATTAGCAGAAAAAGAAAAGGAAGTGACCACGAGCTGGATTCAGAAATCCAACACGGGAAAATTCTGTGTTTGATGTGGAATCAGACACCGAGGGAACCTGGAACCATCAAGGCTTGGCACTGCAGAGCACAGCTGGAATTTACAGCCCAAAGTGATTCCCAAACATGTACCTGTGAAATTAATACTTCACTCCTTTTCAGCTTTTTCCTACATCTTTAATTTTATCATAACCTGATCCTTAATAGAAAATTTTCAGGAAATTTCCTCGACTTCTGTCCATTCTGCAGCATGACAAATATCCCAGGATTCAGGGCAGCCATTTTCATTGGAATAAATGGTTTCCATTAATTTCCTTTTCTCCTGTTGCAGGGACTCCTTTTTAATAGGAAAAATTCCCATCCATACCTTTAGGCACATGTGTCCATGCAGCTGGGTGAAGTATTAGAAAAGTAAAGAACAAATGTTGTTTTGCTGCAGTTTTTATAAAACTGCATGCATATTTATACATAAAATCAATGCATATTTGCATATCCATATTTTTATATAGATTTTCATTTCTAACTCCATGTGTTCAGGTATTTACAGATATAAACACAAAAATATAAATATATGTGCATGGATCCCTCTGATCTTCTTTCCTCACCAAGCTCAGTCCTTTATTCAGTGAAAGTTTCCAAGTGTCTCTGCACATTTATTTCTGAATAAAAGAAGCAGTTTGAGCTCCTGACCACCATTCTCTAACAAATAATTCTTTGTGGCTGTAATTAAGATGGCTCTGAAAGACTGCTGGGATGTCTTAGTGGTCTGGAGAGCACTCCCCCCTCCCCTGAAACAAAATCCTTTATCACATTTTTGAATTAATTATAAAAGTTAAAAATTAAATCTTTCTTGTGTCCCCCATAATAATCCTCCCAGATCAGTTTTTGTCCATATTAATGGAGAACACATCCCTAGTAAGATTTAATTTCAAACTTTTATAATTATGGTTAAAATTAAATCTTACTGTGGCTGTATTACACATTAACATGAATGAAAGCCAGCCTAGGAGGATTATCAATGGTACTCCAGCACGATTTATTTTTAACTTTTGCAATTAATTAAAATCTTTGGATAAAGATCTTGTTTTGGAGTGGGGGAGCCCCTATTAAGATGAAGCCCATGAAGTGTTTCCATTCTTGTGCAGGGTACTGGAGATGGGAAGGGAAAGGCTGGGAGCTCAGGGAGCTCTTCCAATAAATCATCCCTCCCTGGCAGAGCAAGACTCAGCTCTGAGCTGCCTCTGCTCTGGAGAAAATGGTAAGGACACACCAAAAACAGCAGTTTGCTCCTTAAAAACACCCTACAACACCCAAAAATCATGGAGATAACCTCACAGCACTCAGAACACCATGAGAGGTACCATCCTCTCCCAGTTCTCCCTTTTTTCCTCACATTAAAAAATTCTTTTTAAGAGTAGGATTCCTTTGCATTGATTATTTTCGTGGTTTTCCCCATCAGGAGTGAATTTAGGCAGCCACAGTGAATAGCACGAGGTCTCCCTCACACCCAGCTTTGCCAGACAGAAAAAGGGATGAAGCTCTCAGGGATCTTCTGCAGCTCCCAGTCCCTCAGGGCTCAGGTTTTTCTCTCTCACTGCACACAAAGTTCTCCCAGGTAAAGCAGACAAACCTGTGGGAGAGACTCACTGGGATGGAGGAGTTTGGAAAAGGCCCTTGAGACCATCAAGTCTCACCATAAACCCAAGTCCAGCCCTAAACCATGTCCCCAAGAGCCACGTGTTCTCCTGGTACCAACTGGGGATGAGCAGAACTTGAAATAAGCAGAATAAAATGTTGTTTAAGGGGGTTTTTCCCCCTCAGAGAAGTTTCTTCAGTCAATGGCTTTATTCTTCCACAACCAAACATCTTACACTGCTGAAAAGTTATATCAAGCCAGAAATTACTTAAATTCCCTCTGCTGAGCCAACACAGAGTTTGCAATAAGGGATTTACAGCACCTGGCTTTTATAAAATGCTTTTTGTTTAGAATCAGTCCTGCCCCATCCCCAGCAGTGTCCAAGACCAGGTTGGATGGGTTTGGGGCAACCTGGGACAGTGGGAGCTGTCCCTGCCCATGGCAGGGGTGGCACAAGAGGAGCTTTAAGTTCTCTCCCAACCCAAACCATCCTGGGATTGTCTAAAATGTGCCTTAGGGAAAAATAAGCAGAAAGAGAAGAGAAGCAGAGAAAAGAGAAGGCCCAGAGAGAGAAATACTCATAGCCAGAGTCTGAATTAAATCTGTGAAAGGGATCACACTTGGCTCCAAACAAAAGCACTGTGTGCTGCATGATTCTTTCAGCAATCAGGAAATGGGAACTTGCCCACTCTTTGCAAATATGAAAGTATTTATATTGCATCAAAAGTATCTGATTCCACTGTCGTGCTTTCCTTCTAAGACAAACCACAGAGCACAAAAACTTTGGCTAACCTCATTCTTCTCAGTGACTTGCTTTAAGTTACATAGAAAGAATATCTCAGTTTGTGCCTCCCAGAAAATATCACCTGAAAAACAAAATATTGATGAGAAATACTGTAAGGGAACAGTCTGATTTAAATATGGAGAGGAGGCCAGGAGGAGCAGAGAAAACATAACCTTGGACATCCACCTTGGAAAACCCAACAACATTGCCATGAAAACGTGAATGGCTTTGATGAAACCAGAGGCTGAGACATCCTCTCGTGTTCCTGTGCCCTTAAGGAAACTATTTTTCTTCCTTTTGGAGTTGTAGTTAAATTTCTGTAGGCATTCAGTCAGCCATCAACTAAAGTTCTGCCAAAAGAAAACTTGGAAATACCTCATTTTTGGTAATTAGTGAGGTCAGTATTATTGGATATATGACTCAAAGGAAGATTATCCATAATATCAATAAATCCATTTCATATATATATATATATATATATATATATATATATATATATATAGTCATATATGTATATATATATATATATATTCTCATATATATATTTTCATATATATTTTTTCATATATATATTTTCATATATAAATTCATATATATACATATATCCATATATATATTCATATATATATTCATATATATGCACATATATTCATATATATACACATATATTCGTATATATAACACATGTATATATATAATGAATATATGTATTATATATTATATGTGTTAACATATAATTATTATAATTATAGAATTATTATCGTTATATAATTATTTTTATAATTTATTTTCTGTACAATAGATAATACATATAAAATATATAATATGTATTTAATACTATATATATTATTATTCAATATTTATAAATTCAATATATAGTATATCTTAAATAATATATATAGATAATATGTAATATTATTTATCTATATATAATGTAATTATATACGAATATACATTATTTAATATTCATAATTTATAGAATATATATATTTTATATATATTATCTATGCCTAAATATTTATTTATTTATCTTAGGTGCATATATAACATGTATATTCATAAGCAGGAGGGTTTTTCCTTCCCAAAATGAAATTGTACCCCTATATGATATTTCCATGCAGGAACATCACACCTGATCCTAGAATAACAATTCTGGTCAGCTCTGACCCAATGAGAAACAAGCAATTCTACAAAAAAGGAGTAAAACATCACTCCAGGAAAGTTTCAACTATTCCATGAGATTTTCTTAAACAATCTCCTCCTGATTTGCTGGTACCTCTTTGAATTATGCAGAGATGTCACTGAGGGTCCTTTTTTGCCCCCTCCTCTGCCATCCTGTGAGCTGTGCTCTCCATGCCAAGAGCCTTCCTCACCCACTGTATTCCACTGGAAGCAGTTACCCACATCTAAGCAAAGTATGATTCCAAAAATAAAACAGCAAACAAGTCACTCATGGATTTTCTTCCCTTTCCTTGCTTGTTGCCCTGTACACTCCTTTCTGAAATCCAAAATTATTTATCTGGGGAAGTCCTGTAAGCCATGTCACCATGTCACCACGAGTGCCAATGAATTTTCTGGGAATGGTTAGAAATGTTTCCAGTTAAGCTCTGGACTTAACATCTCAAGAAGAAAAACTAATGTTTCTACCACATATTTTATTAAGCCCTTTAGGTCCTTTTACAAGAGAGGAAATACCAATTAACGTATAATTTAGCAGAACAAAATATTATCCCATTTCAACCAGTACCCACTTCCTTGAAGTTTATTCAAGCATTAATAACCATTTAATGCAATTTAACTACACTGAGGTATCCGTTACATTAATATCATATATCCATCAGGAAATTAGAGTTTTGTCTCTATGAATTTTGTATTACAAGAAAGTCTTTATAATTTTATTCTGCACTTTATGGTGGCTAATTTAAGTTTTAAAATGGTTCAGATAACTTCCCAGTCTCTCTCTTCTGCGCTGTAATATGACTAACAAATTGTTACTGATGTTAAAAGATCATGAACACATCATTTATTAAACAGGGCTGGAGAGAGAAGTTTGAAAGAAGAGTGCATTTCCCAGATAATCCCTGTGTTTCCAGCAGCTGACATCCAACCATGGCACCAAACTCCACGGGCTGGGATGCCCTGGGCTCCAAAGGAGTGGAAACAAACTCAAAAATATCATAGAACTGACTCTCACAGGTTAAAGAAACTCCCTGCCACTTTCCAGTAATCTTTAACATGGGCATTAGGTGGAAATCTAAGGAAAAAGAGATTTTCTCCATCCTACATGGTCTGGGGGTCATGGATCAGTGATGTCCATGAGAAAAAGACTTGAGTTCAATGAGAATCCAAAGCAAATCAGAAATTGTTCCTATAATCCTCCAATGTGAGGCAAGCACATGTGGGTACAGCTCCTCTGAAGATTCCTCAGAGAGACAAAATAATTTTGATTGTTGCAGCATGTTTGTTCATCTATTTAAATTCAAAGGTGTCTTTACATTTTTATTTCATCAAAATATCAGAATATCCACCTAGCACTGAAGAAAACAACCAGAAATGAAGCCTGAGACAATGTAAACTCATAACTGATTTAAAAATTCAATTTTACTGTTAAAGTTTTTAATGGTACTCAGTGTTTAACTCCATATCATGGATTTTATCTGAGTATTTACCCCGATTTCTTAGACCTTTCCCAGTAAAAGAGGAATGAGAACACAGATTTCTCTTTCAGATTGGAGAACTTAAAGCTTTTTTATCATGATTCCTTTTCTTGATAAGTATTTCCTAAACTGCCATTCTTTATATGGCTTTACATACATTTGTGTGTAGTAAGATGAGCATTAACTCTTAATTCTGACATATTATTTTATATTGATTCTAGAATATCCTCTCTTACAAACTGCTCTGCTCTAAAGCACAACTTTTCACACAAGCACTTTTTGCTCATCCTATGAGTGCTTTTGAGGGAAAATTAGTTGAGAGGAGATGGCTTAGGTGCATCCCAAGGAATTTGCCAGCATCTCTCTCTCCTCTATTCCTCCATTTCTCCATAGATCCTGCAGATCACTTGTTTGGTAATTTCAGTCACCACCTCCTTAAGCCACTGGAAAAAAAAAATCAGACATTTTTCAAGCACTGAGGATTAATTTAGAAAGAAAAGTGCTCTGCCCTAATTGCATCCAAAAAGTTCTATTTGTGTTGGTTTGAGAGTCAATGCACCTGGATTTGCTGGAAAATCAGTGCAATTTCAAGCATTAGGAAAAGAGACAAGATCTGTAGAAGTTATCCCATTAAAAGGGACAATTGTCCCATTAAAAGGGTTTCTTGAGAGCCTGGGATGGAGGGAAGTGACCAGTCAGGTGAGAAGAACCCAAAAAATGGGTTGGACCCTCTTCTCACCGATTTCCACATAAAAACAAATTCTCAGAGCACCCATTATAGCCTTGGCTGTTGGAGGGAAGAAGTCTTTGCTATTGATGCTTCAGGTTTCAGCTTTTCTATTTTTTAGAGCTTCACATTCAGCACAGGGAGACAAAACAATTCCTGCTCCAGCTGGGCACCAAGGACAAATGATCCAAATCTCAGCCCAGGAGCACAAACCCCGTGGGCTGCAGAGAGAAAAACAAGCAGGGTGGGACTGCATGAACTTATAAAAATGAGAGACCCCTGTGGTATTTTCTGGGTCCCCCGTGGCAGGGAGGATGAATCTGACTCCATGTACCCAGCAGCCTAACTTTTTATTTTAAGATACTATATTATATGAAAGAATACTATGCTAAACTATACAAAAGAATACAGAAAGGATACTTACAGAAGGCTAAAAAGATAATAATGAAAACTTGAGACTCTCTCCAGAGCCCCTACACAGCCTGACCATGATTGGTCACTAAATTAAAACAATTCACATGAAACCAATCAAACAACGACCAGTTGGTAAACAATGTCCAAACCACATTCCAAAGCAGCAAAACAAAGGAGAAGTGAATCAGATAATTATTGTTTTCATTTTTCTCTGAAGCTTCTCAGCTCCCCAGGAGAAGAAATCCTGGCAAAGGGATTTTTCAGAAAATATGATGGTGACAAGACCCCGTGGACACTCGTGCATTTTGGGGCCATTTGGGTTCATCTTGGGTGCATTTTGTGCATTTTGGGGCCATTTTCGTTCATCTTGGGTGCATTTTGTGCATTTTGGTTCATCTTGGGTGCATTTTGTGCATTTTGGGGCCATTTTGGTTCATCTTGGTTGCATTTTGTGCATTTTGGGGCCATTTTGGTTCATCTTGGGTGCAGCCCTGGCTGGGCTCTGGTGCTGCCCAAGGTGGATCCATGCAGGAGATGCTGGGAATCAATCCCTGCTTTATTCTGGGACTCTGCCCAGCCTCTTCTCTAGCTCAACCTTCTCAAGGCATCATTATAAAGCCTTTAAATGAATAAATGCTACAAAATATGTCAACCAACAAGATAAGCATAAATAAGTTGGCAAACCTCTCAAAAGTCAGAAAATACTGTAATGCTGCTACTCCTGTGATTTCCATATCCTGGAAACAAACTTACCCTGAGCAAGTCCTGCTTCTGCTCAGCCCTTTTCCAGCACAGTGAATTTTTCTGCGCCAGAAAATTACAGATTCTGTAAATATCTGAAGATAAATTTTCCTGGGGTGCATTACTGAGTCACCTGGACACTTAAATGAGAAGGCAGAGAGTGTAGGAGAGTCCACATTAAATTGCTTTTACTGGCAGCATCACCACAGAATAAAAGATTTCTGTCACATTGTTGATATGAATCTCCTCCTTATTGTGCCTTTTGGCATCTGTGGATTGTTAAAGAAGCCTGAAACTGCTTTTTCTGCAAATTCTTTCAACTCTTTCGTTCTTTTTATTTGTCCAGCAGGCTTTGGGCTTGTTAAGCTTTGCCTATTGAGGGGAAGGAAAATAGGCCCAATGTATTTTATAATTCCAGAAAAGGTCTGGCCAGAGGGAGGAGGCCAAACTCTGGTGGGAGAGTCAGCAAAAGCAGACAGAGCCCAAGTTTAAAACTTAGAGAAATTAGATATCATAATTTGTCTTAATTTTAGCTGTTTGAAAATTAAATTTCTTTCTGCAGTAACCCTGACAGGTAGAAAACTTCAACTTTTGTGTGAGAAAAGTCCAATAATGCCATTTAATATAGGAAAGCAGCACAGGACATCTTCAGAGATCTTGAAGTTGGTATTTCTTTTATCTCTATTAGAAAGTGCTGCACAAAAAAAAAAATGCACCACTGCAATATGCAGAGAGGAAAACCAAAAAACCTCAAAAAACAAAAAAATAAAACCACCAAAAACCACAAGAACAACCAGTATCTGTCATGTTGAAATTATTTGTGCTGGTATAAATTATCAATTTTTCTGTATTTAAACACACCCTAGAATTAAACTGTGGTTACACCAGAAGTTGTCACCCAGGTGCAGCTCAAGGAAATTATCAATACAATTAGCTTGAATAATCTCTACTTTAGTTTAGCCACCCCTAAAACAGAAAATATATTTGCCAATCTTCAGCCTGGAGGAAAAAACAGACACCAGAAACAGCACTGATGTGAAAGGAAATAATAAATGACTGCCAGCAGGGCTTACTCTGCCCAAAATTCTCCTTTTAATGAACTTCAGCAGAATTTTAACCAATTTTTAGTCTTGCAAAGCACACATATATAGGGTTTGTGGTTTTTCTTGTACACATATTTTCACATCGATTCACAATGGGGAGAAAAAATAAAAATAGTATGAATTCCTCATAGAAAATCTAATAATGTTTTAATACATCAGTAATTCCTCACCATACAGCAACAATAAATCACTGCAGAAATAAGAAACTCTTTTAAAAGTGATAATTAATTAATGATCAAGGCTGCAGCTCTCATTTGTTGTACTTATTGCCATTTAAATAAATTCTGAAAGCAAAATATAATTCAGTAAACCTTTAAGGGAAAAAACAGGTATTTTCAATATCTTATGGATATGGCAGAATGTATAATTAAAGTAAGACAGATCTACAGGAATTTAAAGAAAAAGTCTTGCCTAATAAAAATCATTACTCAAAATATAAAAATGTTTGAGATATATCCCAAAAATATTTGGGATTAGTTCAATTAAACCTGCTTAAAAATTAAATTAAACTGTGCTTTCATTTTCTAAATATCCTTCTGAGAAAAATACAGTTCAGAGAGACATCAGAGTTTTATGACAAAAAGATGCATCTCGAGCACAGTTTAATGTGTCACCAACTTTACAGATTTCTACTCCAATAAAATCCACTTGTGAACCTCTTCTAATAAAAACCCTACATGCACTAAGAAGTCAACTTGCACAGTTTTTATTTTTAAAGTGGTACAGCAATAAAATGAGAGGAAATAACTCAAAGAAGGAGAGGAAAAAAATGGAAAAATATCAGTGTTGTATAAAATGGGAGTATTATGCCTGAAAATATTTAAAATGTTTTAACATAACAAACTAAGATGTTTTTCCTGATCATACCTGAGTGACAAGAGACATGAAGTCAAAGTTAAGCCTAAACTAATTTTTACTAATTACCAAGTAATTTTTACTTACTTCTACTAATAACACAAACTATAATTAATATGTGCCTTTTGTCAACGACATTTTTTGATTTTCTGATTGCATCCCACTAAGGACACCTGGGCTGGGAAAAAACTTTGAGATCCCCACATCACAGTTGGACTAAAAATGTGACACCACTTTTAACAATTTGCTACAAATAAAATGCAGCCTGAATTTCTCCACAGAAGCACCCACATAATCTCCAGTGCCACTAACAGGTTTTACAGCATTCAATTGAGGGGATAGAGAAGAAGTGAAAACTCCCATCTATTACAGCAGATGAAAAGCCAGAGAAGTTAAAATGCAGCTTTCCTTAAATGTTGGTTTATCCTGAATATTTGTTATAGTATTAAAAGCAAAATACAGAAAATTTACTTAATGTACACAGGAAAACAATTTTTTTGGGATCGCTTCTATTTCTGCTGCTGCAGGGCTTCGTGTGTCTAATGAGCAAAAACCTATGAAAAACTAATTGTTTTCCATTAATTATATTTGAACATTTATTGTAAAGATCTAATTAGATCTTACAAGAAAAATGGAAATTAAACAAATTCTGCAAATTGAACAAAAAGATCACCAGTGAGACAGAGCTGTCTGAAATTTGGGGCTGCTCTTGTGTGACGTTCTGGTCCCTGACAATATTTCAAGGTGGGATTAAATTTAGAATGATCCATTTCAACCCCTGCATACGCCAGGCCCACAGTAATAATTTTCTATTATAAATTTTAAAAAACCCTAAACAAACAAACAAACAACAGAAAACTACATAAAACAGCAACAAAACCTCTCCATTTTTGTAGGTCACAGCAGCAAGCTTTGATTAGGAATAGGAAATAACCCAAACCAGAGTTGGAGAATTCCCATTTTCAGCCTGCTCCAGGCAACTCAATCCCAATGTCCCGGACTATTCCAAGGAATCAGATGAAAAAGAAACCCAAAGCATCTTCCTTGACTGATTTACACTTCCAGACATGCAAGATTCAATAGATATTAATTGAAATTCAAGCTAAACTGGTCAGAGAATGAGGTCCTAAAATGCTTTATTCAAGGAGCCCAAGAGTTTGAATTTCTTTCTTCCACCATCGTTATTGGAAATAAATTTGTACTGATGGATCAGCAAAGCTCTGATATGAAATCAAAGATTCAGTAAGTTATTTTTTCCCACTCTAGAGCACTGTGGGAGTACAAAATGACACATTCTGATATGCAGCCCTGCTGTAGCTGCTGCAAGAGTTACAAGTTATGAGTTCCCAAACTTTTCTACAATTGCTTTTATAATCTCTTTCTTTTAATATTCCCTTTTTAGGCTAGAACTTTAAAATTCTCTCTAAACCAATTGAGAAGCAGAAAAATAAAAAGGCAAGAAATCCAGGGATTTTAGAGTAAAAGCTATAACTCTGCAAGTTTTTTGAGGGTTTTTTGTGAGTAGTTCTTCTGCTAAAAAGCAGAAGGGAGAGAAAGCCGAAATTTGAAAGTGTTGAAGGGAAATAGGCCCTTTGTTGAATATATTTAAGAAAAAGCATTGATATGGAACTTCTCAGTGTGCTCTCTAAATTCTTTAATACCACATGGCATGATTCACAGCTTCTGTTTTCTTACCAGAGCTTTTCCAAAACTTTCCTTTCGAGACATTGCCCGAAGTTTTCTCAGGCATGTGAATGGGATTTCTCTTGGCCTGATAGTTCTGCTACACATTTTCCCCTTCCAATAACTATTAAGCATTTTCAGGTGCCAAGCAGTTCATATAATTGAGAATTTGGGTATTTCACTCCGGGTTTATGCAGGGGAAGAATTAATCCTTTAGTCACTCACACTTCAGATGCATTTGTTCAGAAAGTCGGGGGTGTTTGTGTTTTCTTTCCAAAGAGAAAGTGTTTCTTGGAAGTCTGAGGAGTTTGTTTCCTGGGTGTTTTATTCAAAAGCTTTGCCATGTTCTTCCTCACTTCCTGCAAGTTCACTTAACAGATTTTTGGCTCCTCTGCAAATATATTTTTTTTTATATAATGGTGATGCACATAATCATCTGTTGGCCAGTAGCTGAAGGAATTTGACAATATCCACGCATGACAAGTTTTCTTCAGTCCCCTCATCAAGATTTTGTTCTTTGTGCCATCTCCACAGCACTGCTTCTCATTTATCATTTGATCCATCTGGCTTCTGGTCTCTGTCTCAGCATGAGGATGGAGTTCACCTCTGTGGAGGCTCTTCCTGACACAAAATCCTGCACCCAGAGATCTGCACTGGCACAGGGTGCCCAGAGCAGCTGGGGCTGCCCCTGGATCAATGGAAGTGCCCAAGGCCAGGTTGGATGGGGTTTGGAGCAGCCTGGCACAGTGGAAGGTGTCCCTGCCCATGGCAGGGATAGAATGGGATGAGTTTAAGGTCCCTCCTAACCCAACACAAATTAATCTATGACTCTATGAAGTTACAAAGGCTCCTAAGTGCACCCCTGAATGTCAGAGCTTGGTTTTATCCACACCCACACTGGGCTACAAGAACAGCTCTGAAGCTGCATCCCAATAGATAATATCCAAATCAAAATTGATACTACCCAAATAAAAATTCTCTGTAGAACAGGTAAAAAATTTCATAGAACAACCAAATCCAGCAAAATTTGGAGTTTATTGAGCAGAGAAACCTGAGTTAACCAAGTTTAAACCCCCTCTCCCTATCTGGGCATGTTCATTCCCATCCATTCCTCAACCCCACAGTGGGAATGCAATGCACAAACTGAAACAGCTCTTCTTTCTTTTTCCAGAACATGCAGAGTGGAATAACTAACAATTATCACCCAGATCACCCATATTCCTCTAAAAGGACTCTGTGTGCACACACTGTGTTGGATATGGGCTATAAAACTCACAGTTCCTGAACCTGCAGCTTGGACCCTTCCTGGGATCACAAGCCCCACATCACTTGTTCTCTGCAGATGAAATTTCTTAAATTTCCAGATGTCCAGGGGACCATTTGGATTCACTGCTTTCCCCAGGTGCTCAAATATCCAGAAATCCTGAACAAATGTATTTAAGTCCCTGAATTTCACGCTTAAAAAAATTCTAAGTGAGGAAGAAAAAAAGAAAAATACAGATTTATCTGGGGAATGTTAAACATATGCTAACCCTATGCTCCTTTATTTCTGCAAAAAGAGAGAGAGATGGTTAATGTTTTTATGAGACAGTGATATCAACCCTGTAAGAACCATGAAAATCTCTTGTAAACACAACACTCATCACAGAGAAATTCAGGTGGAAGGAAGAAAAATGAGGCAGAAAGCAGCAAAATGAGAGTGAAAAATAAACAATATGAAGTATCTACTTCAATATGCTGTGCTCCTGAGTTGGAGGAGAGATACTGGAGAAGCTCCTTGAATGAGACTTTTAAAACAAGCCTTAAAATTTCATTTATGATTTTGCCTTAAAGAAAAGCATGAAGTTTGCTAGTTCTATAAAAATTAGGGGGTATCATCCATACCCAGATAGGTGGAAGTATGTCCTATAAATGTGTCATATGTCCTTGATCAGATTAATATAAAAGGAATTTATACAAAGATCAGATTAATATAAAAGGAATTTATACAAATTAAAAGTTCAAGGTGGCACATTAATCCTACAAAAATATGGTGGGAGAGGAACATGACTGCTCAGGATACAAAGGTAAATGAAGAAGAGATTTTAGTCTTGGCATGGATATAAACAGGTATAAACTGACTGCCACTGAGTTTAGGTTAGACACCAGAAAAAAGCACAGGAGGAACATCATTCCTGAATAGCTGCTCAGTGCTCCACCCCACAGGCAAAGCAGAGGAAGGAAAACATTCAACCATTTTCAATACATTTTCTGCACAGGATTTTAGGTTCTGGTTTTTTGCAGTAGGCAAAGCCTAAGCTAAGCCTGCGTCATTAGCCTACCTCAAAAATCTGCTAAATTCCTAGGGAAACACTGAAATTAATTATAATATAGCAACTGGAAGTTGTTATACTTTCCTTAAGAGCAAACAGAAGTTAGGGAGGTCAGGAAACCTCATGGAGGATATGGAAGGAGACATTTCTGTGCCTGGAGATGCTGGGGAAGAATTTGGCGAACAACTTTGAACACTGCTGACTGGACATCTTTGCATGATAAGGACCAGATGGAAAACCCAGAAGAGCCTCCACGAATTCACTCACAAATTATCACTTAGCATTAATTATGCCCAGAAATCTGCCTCGCATTGACGTCCGCATTACCGAACACTCCAGCACGGCGATATCTACGTAAAAGTTTATAATCAAAGCCATGCGAGCAACTTAAATATTGCAGGGCTATAAACAGATTAAAGATATGATTTTATGGAAGTATTTGGGTTTGCAGTGAAACATTTCGCCATTGTGCCATGTGTGGCTTTTCTGCCTAGCTGCAAAAGTCCAAACAGGCTGGAATAACACAGCTTTGTGATTAACCAAACAACCAATAACCCACAAGACACGGCCATCATCCTTATGTAAATAGGGAAAGCTTATTTCTGCTCACTAATAGCAGGCACACAACAATGAAATGCTTTTAATAAGTTTTTAAGAGGATAAGATCAAGGAATCGGTTTGGCGAGTGCCCTTTCCGATGGCCGCACACCGCGGCCGTGGCGTGACACGTTTGCATTGTTATTTGGCCGTAAACAAAATGAAAAGATCTGTCATTGAAATTTAAACAGAGAGACTGGTTACATAAACTCC
Source organism: Geothlypis trichas (assembly GCA_009764595.1). NCBI lineage: Eukaryota > Metazoa > Chordata > Aves > Passeriformes > Parulidae > Geothlypis > Geothlypis trichas. The sequence continues at coordinate 3,284,770 of CM019907.1, read as the reverse complement.
AACATTCTCAGCCCCAGTACAGTACAATCAACAGTCTGAAGAGACCTTACAGCTAAACAAAGTTTGGGGATGTTTTTGGATAGGGGAGAAAGATTAATAACCAGAAAATAACTCTTGGCTGCCGCTAGGAACTCTTAGGAATATAATTTTAAATTTGTGTAAATCCAAAGATTGATGCTCAAGCTTATGAAATAACCATTTTTCCGCAGCGTTGAAATACACACCCACGTGGAAACAAATCTTCTCGCTGGCCAATTTTAACAGAATATACTGCTTTTACCAAAAAAAGCAACTTAAATAAATCTGACCTATCTGTTCTCGTAGATAATTGTAACTGCGGTCAGCAAACAACAAATCTTCTATAAATGGTCATCTTTCCAAATTATTCTGGCTTCAGAACAGGCTTGATTAATTGCACAAACACTGCGTGCCTCTGAATGCAATTTGTGTGTGTGCACCAGCAGAGGATGCCTGAGACATTCCCAGCAGTCACGTGGGAGAGGATTTCTCTGTTTGTTGCAGGTAAACAACATTCTGCTTCATCACAAGACCTTGCAGAACACCCCAGTCCCAAACAGAGCTGTTGCCTTGCCCTAAATGGAAATATTGGGACAACTGGAGAAGGAAGCTTGGAGAGGTCTCCTTCTAGGAGAAACTCCCCTTCTCTAACAGCCTCTCCTGCTGCTGGCGGGCTGAGGGAGGTGAGCGCGCCCAGCTGGATTCCAGCAGCTGAATTAAATCCTGTGCCTGGCTTTCAGGGAGGGCTGGCCCTGGGTCATCAGGCTTTTTTCAGCAGCAGCTGACACCAGGTTTGCTCAGGCTCAGATCTGAGCAGATTTCTAGATCAGCTGGATACAGACTGTGCACTGAAACCCACGGTGCCATCACTGGATAAAATAAACACATGATGCTCATGAGCAGAAAGCCTCTTGTAGTCAACTCAGCTCTAGGAAGATGATGAATCATGGCCTAACCCTGCAGTATCCATCTTCACTGAAATGCTGGAGGACACCATAGATTCAGGTTGAATTTTACATGTGGCATATTCTTTATAAATGCTATTTGTTGTGTGTGATTAAAACAATCTCCTTAATTACATCAAAACCATGTCAGACACCAGTGACAGCGGCAACTCAGAAATCAGGATTTCTCACTCAAGGGTTAAGTGGATCTTCCCACTGAGGAGTTAGAGAGCAGCAGGAAGAGTAACTGGAGAAGGGGATCTGACTGCACTCCTCCCTCACCTTCATGAGGAGTAACCATCCTCTTAAAAATACCAAAAGAAAAAGATCTGGGAGACAGAGCTGATAAGTCAGGAGCTGTGTGCAGATAAATTGGCTACACAGCTTCCCACAAAGCACCCAACACCTCCTCTCCATAAATCCCATCCTCTGGAGCAGGGATATGATGCACAACACAGAGCACGGGCATCAGTCTGGGAAAAATCAAAATGCTGTGCAAAATCAAAAGGGATGTAAGAAATTATATTTGAACTGTACACTCCCGCTGGTCTCCTCAAAAATCCAACCAGCCTGCTCCTCCTTCCTAAAAACATCCTTTGAGGCCTGGAGCTCCCCTAAGCTCTCACAGGGACACACCCATGGCTGCCACCCTCCCCAGTTCTACCTGGCTTACTCATGAAAAAAAGAAAATACGAGATCCACATTCCCTTCTCTTATGGTAAAGGGTTTAGCAGTGCTTGTTTTGTTAAAAAAACAAAAAAATCCATTGCAAATTTAGATCCAGGTCCCATTTCATGCCAGTTCTAAATGCCCCACACCAATAGTTTAGATAAATTGTGCAGCTCATGGCACACCTCTCATTTCTCCTCTTTTCTCTACAATGCATAGAGTTAAAGTTGACAAAAACTTGCTGGTTTGCAGAATTTAGAACATTACACTGCCCAGATTGACAACATGAGCTGGGATGGTGCCAGAAGAGCAGCAAAGATTTATTAGGTCTGTAGCACTTAATCCAAGAAATAAAAAGGACTTATGTGACGGATGAGCATAAATGAACCATTGGGTCAGACATCCATTTCTTAAAAAGCAAAACACAAAAGGTCTGAAGCAAGATACTGTGTAGGGTTTAGTATACATTAATGTATTAGAGCTTTGCTGGTATACTTTGAAATTTCTGGGTTTTAACCAGCTCCAAACAATTATTTTTTAAAAAACCAGACTAGCTGAAATAAATATTTACCAAATCCCATCACGCCATACTGCCCTTCCCTGGTAATATCATCATGGCTCAGAAAACATTTACAAAGAATTAGGACAGAGGCTGAAACCCTGACCTGAAGCCAATGACCAAATTCACACTGTCAGCAGAGATGTGGAGCTCCATGCTAAAGCCTCTCCTCTCCTGCAATGTGAGCAGTGAAGGCAGAGGGACCTTTTACATCATCCTAGGCAGGACCAGAATCTGCACACAGGGCCAAAGAGCCTTTGGGGCTGAGTGTGGTCTGAGCCAACAGCAGGAATAAACCTGTGCTAGAGTGCCAACATCATGTTCTACCAGAGTTTCCTTCTCAAAAACGTGGTAGCAGACCCACCATGTGATTATTCTCTAATTCTGGGAGATCTCAATAGAAAAGGGATGGTATTCTTTCTACAGATATTAATAGGAAAATGATTTTATTCTCTCTATGACTCTCTCTGCCAAAGCCTTAAGTTGTTGTGCTTTAAGCTTTACTCACCTGAAAAAAAACCCAACTTTTTTCTCTCCCATCTGTACTATTGATAAATCATTCCCAGCACATAAATTTCCCTCCTAGCATAAAAACTTGATCAGAAAGCAATAAAAAGTACAATAAATAGCCAGCTCCACTCTAACCTGTGTGGTTTGACACAGCTGAACAAGCTGTGAAAAGGAATATTGTTCCTTTAATAGAACGCCTGAAATGGTGCTCAAAACAGATTGGGCTGACAATTTTTGCAACCTTGGTGTCTCCTCCAAGATTTACAATGGCACAGCTCCCCTTTTTAGCAAATTAAACCTTGTGTCAAGGCTTAAAATTAAATCCAAACTTCTTTTCTTCTCTGTACAGAAGGAACAAATTGGCACCACATGCCAGTAGTCAAGGAGTGCTGATGGGAAACAGAGTGAAGGGAGCGCCCTCCAACCTGGAAGGCGTCACTAGTCAAAATCAACTGGGATAAACAGTCAATTCCACTTAAAGTTTGACATCTAAAGGCTCCTAGGATAGAAACATTCAAATATAAGAATTCTTCTGTACCACACGAACCTGTCTCGGTGCCAGCACTTCAACTTTTCTGTGCTGTGCAAGCACTTTGTGGGAATCTGCCTTTGGTGGGGTTTGATGCTGTAAGATCCCGCCTTGCCAAAGCCTTTTTAGTTTGTTCCAGAGGGGGAAAAAAGGAAATACAAGAGATTCAGAGAGCATGAACATCACTGACTTAATACCACACTGCCTACTGTTACCAATAGAAATTTTTGCCGTTATGCAGGATTCTGGTTTATAACATTTGAAATCTTATTTGAACACATGTGTCAGATAAAACAAAAGGGTATTTCTGAGGATAGGCATATGAACTGTTTTCATGGACAGAAAGGTTAAGAGTAGGTTTTACAAAACCACCCAAAGGTCACACTGTTGTCTAGTTAAGGAAGGCACCTCATGTCATTATGTGATGATTCCTGAAGGGGATCCTGTGTCTAATCCATCCCCAAACCCCACTGTTTGCACACAAAAGTAACCCTACACTTCCCAGGGTAAGAACCAAACCCAGGCCAGGGCTCTCAAATTCTCAGTTGTGCTCTGCTTTTCCAGTACAGAAATTGCTGGGGGACAAAAAAAAAAAAAAAAAAAAAAAAAGAAAAGAAATAAGGTCCCTTTTAAAATATAACAATGATGTAAAATATACCTAGTTTTAAAAGTCCCTTTATCTTTTTTATAACTATGTAAATGAGAGAGTGTTTGAAACGTGACATGAATTCTGTGTCAATCTTTCCATCAGTCTTCCCTTAATGTTTCTAATAAAAATCCTTACATGAAAAAGATCAGCAGCAAAACATCACACCTGGTTATGGATGAAAAGTGAAAATAGCAGTTATTTTGTCCAGTTGTAGATTGTCAAAAGCAAGCATTCACATAAAACCAATTTAACCTTGGTTTTAAGCTTATGCACAAGGTTTTACAGAGATGGTTGCAGAAAATACAGCAAAATGATCAGCTCAGCACCCAGCACAAGCAAGGCAGGAAGATATTGCAGTAAATCATGGGATCACAGGATGGATTGAGTTGGGAGAGAGCTTAAACTCATCCCATTCCCATCCCTGCCATAGGCAGGGACATTTCCACTGTCCCAGGCTGCTCCAAGCCTCATCCAGCCTGACCTTGGACATTCCAGGGATCCAGGGGCAGCCACAGCTGTTGTGGGCACCTGTGCCAGGCCTGCCCACCCTCCCAGCCAGGAATCCCTTCCCAAAATCCCATCCATCCCTGCCCTCTGGCAGTGAGAGCCCAGATTAGGGTTTCAATTGAGTACCAGGACAGAATTCCTCCTTCCTGCAGCCTCACCAGTCCATCAGGGATGGGATTAGCCCCATACACATCTGGAATATTATCCATGTTATGCAAATAGGGGCAATTAGAAAGAGCCCTGGGTTTACAGAGTAGGAACAACAGAATTGTAACCTGTAACAGTTTGAAGAATTCTCAGCAGTATTTCCAAAATCTAGGAGCAACCAGTGCAGACCATCAGCAGTCCCAGCACCAAACCTGGCTGTGTCAGAAAGCCAGTGTGAAAGCAGTTGAGAAGTTTTATTGTCCCAAATTACCACTCTTAGAGAAAAGGTTTAATTTACATAGATTATTTTTTCAATATAAAAATAGTTGTTATAGTTGGGTTCTTCTGTTGCATTAAAAAAAAAAAAAAAAAAACTCCACTGCAATTTAGTTAAAATGTGAAGTTGTCCAGACTAGAGAAACACAAAACCCTGCTGCACATTGACTGGAAGAAGTGATCTGCCAACTGGAAGGCAGAAGGAAATATCCCTGGCACTGGCCCAGGCTCTCAGGTGAGCACCAGAGTCTCTGCTCATCATTCAATCTCTGAAAGTGCCCAAATTCCCCAAAAATCACCACATAAACTTATTTTTCACTCGTAAATAAACATTTCAATGCGGTAATTGCATATAGCAGATGCAGAATTTTAAACAAGGATAAATTAAAACATAGAGCAGTGCTGGAGTTTTGTACAACCTAGCAGGGACTTTTCTTTCATACAGCATTTCTCAGCTAAAGTTTCATTTCTGTTTTGCAGTTCACCTCTATGTTTAAATAATAATTATGGTTGTGACATACAGTGACAAAAGCCAGAAAATTCAAAATTAGCAGAGACAGACTCTGTCCATTGTTTGAATGTGCTCAGCTGGTTTTGCTTTACTAATACCACCAAGACAGAAATTTTCATTTCCCAAAAACACAAACTTCTGGCAAGGGGTTACAGAGCGAAATAAATCTTATTCTTGGAAGAAACTTTTGTTTGACACCTGAATAATTTCTGCTGGTTTCTCTCCTTTTTCCCCTCCTTCAAATGGAGTCTTAGAACTCCAAGCCAAAGTACAGAGTCTTAGAGCTATCACAACAAAAGCTCAGCATCCAATTTCTCCTTCCAAACACAATCTCCTCCTGAAATACATTAACAAATCCATCTCCTTATTAGCCTGCAAGGAGCTGGGGAGCCTTGCCACAGCAAGGACATCTCAAACATTCCAAGATGCAATTGCTTGCTGGCTGGTGGGGAAGCAAAGGTATCAAAGCACAAACTTTCAGAGCTTGCTGTTTCTGTTTGGAAGTTTTAAGACAGATGCTCTTCATTTTCTCACCTAATAGACTGGCAAATGCTAAATGCATCTGACATAGCAGTAATACCACACATTCCAGTGGCAAATAATGAGTTTATTCTACTGTGTGCCATTTTTGCCCACCTGTTTCCTCTCACAGATTACTCCTTTTTTTCCCCCTCCTCCTCCGTATGTAAGTGAGAAATCCCATTTTTATATGTTTATACACACACATTATGCATCTCCTGCTTTCTTTTACATTGAGCAAATACAAAAACGCCTTATTATTCTCAATGCTAAGAGCTGCTAAGCAAATATTTTCTTCTCCTTCTGCTATAAAAGACTCCAGATCTTTTCCTTTGCCATACAAGTATAACCACAATTTTTATTTTTTTTTCCCAATCTCTTCATTAAGTCACAATCCTATATTTACTGGAATTGACTGGAAATTTGCCACGGAGCTGTGCCTGTGCAGGTTTACTCTTTTGGTTTAGGGGACTAATTCCAGTATAATGCCATTGTATCTGTTGGGTTCTGTCCCCCAGGAATTGGGCCCACAGCTCCACTAATTAGTGTCTGCTCTGATAGGACACTGAATCCGCCAAAGCTTTGAAGTGGATCTGCTGAAGCCATCACCTACAGCGAGATCCCCAAAGACCAAAAGTCTTTTAAACACAAGAAAGCCGGGCTTTATTTGAATAAAATTAGAAATTTCACTTTCAAATGGAGAAAGCTCAAAGTGGCTGGGGCAGGCAGGGCTGAAGTAGAAAGGTTTCTGCTCCACTGTCTCTCTCTGTCCTTGCTTGTGGGCTCTATTTCATCTGATTCAAGCCATTTGCAGGAAAATTTGCCCAATTCTCTCTCATCCCTACAATGATCCTGGCAGCTTTGGGACCTGGCTGGTTCATGCTCCTCCTGGAATGAATGGAGACATTTGTGCCATGTGCCACCCTGCCAGTGCTGCTGAGCTCCCTCTGCACCCCTCAGGGACAGGATCTGTCCCTGTGCCCTCCAGGGACCCCACCTCGAGGATTCCATGGGCTTCCCAGGCCAACCAGCTTGTCCCCATCCCTAAAATCCCCTCTGCACTCCCTTGGCTTTTCCTGCCTCCAAAGGTCTTGGGACATGGGTTTTCATATGGAAAATAACCTTTTCTGATTCCCTTCTTGTTCATTTTACTCCTGGTTTGTCCACCTCTGTGGGAATCAGATAAACAGAAATTTCCACAGACATAGGATGGTTTGATCTGCAGCCTTAGGAGAAGCTTGGATTGATGCAGATATAAAATATACAGACATTAAGCAGAAAAATTATAAACTTATATTTTTATAGTTGCAAGTAAAAATATGCTTTTAAAAGTGAGAAATTGTATTGGTAAGATGGTGAAGGGTTTTTAATGTAGGGGTGTGGTTGTATAGAGTAAACTAAGAGTTAGAAGTTATAATAGAATTATATGTGTGCATGTGAGACAGAAGCCCATTAGATAAACTTATACACAGTGCAGAAAAATTAAGAAAATATGATAGGTAAGAAAGGCCAAATAAACCCTGTGACAACTGTCTGTTGGGTTAGAAAATTCTGTATTGCCTTGCAACAAAGAACTTGTGACTGCTCCTGAGCTATGGCTGACTGCTTGCTCCTCTAAAACCTCACAGCCCCTGAGACTGATGTTTATCTGAGCAATAAATTGTTCTTAACCTGAAAATGGTCCCATGCCTTCATTAAAAGCAGTGACAATAATACTCCTCACCCCACTGGAAAGCAACAGGTAGCTCTGCAGGTTCCAGCCCTGTGTGCTGGTGGCAGAGCCATGTTTCCCTCTCTTACCCATGGAAATCACCTGATCAAACCCTGCAGTCTGCTGAAACCATTCCTCCACAAAATCTCAAATTAATTCTTCCAGCCCCATTTCCCTTCCTCACTTCTCCTCCTGTCCATTTTCAAGAGCTATAGTCACCCATCATTTATAATTTATCACCAACCCCCCAAATTTCACATCTAACCCACAATTCAATCCAACTTCCACCACCTCTTTGCTACAACTTCAAATCCTTGGGATTTTCCTCCTCCCTTACTGCCCTGCACTCCTCAGATATTCTTGCAAATGGGCTATTAATTGCCAGACCATCTAATGGGAAAACAAGAAAGCTGGCTAGTTTTTAATTGCAGGCTTGTTGGGATTTGTCTCTTTGTGTTAATATTTCTCCCAGCCTACAGGGATGTCATTTTACCTTTGTTCCATTATTAGTTTTAACAACTGTATTATTTATTTTTGCTGCTTTTCAATCTGTCATTGTTAAAAATCCATTAAACTATAGGAGATGAATAATTTTTTTTTCCTTTCCCCTTCTTTATGCCCAAGAATTAACAAACAGTTTAATTAAGACAGATAAACAGAGTGATGTTGGCTCCCCTGAGAGGATTACATGCACATCTGATATTTTCAGAAGAAGAAGGGTGTTGGGGGGAAATATTTATGAGATATTAAATATATGCAAAGTCATAGTTATAATTTTTTTTCAACAGAATGAATTTTTCTTTCCACCTGGAGCACAGGCCCAGCTTCCAGCCAGGGAGAGCAGAGAAATGCCACAGAGGAACCAAAATTTTAGGTCTGTGTGGGTTGGCTTCAGGAAGAACAAATGTAGAGATAGGACAGAGGCAATGGTTTTAAGTTGGAAAAAAGGAAGCTTAGATGGGATATTGGGAAGAATTTATTCCTATGAAGGTGGTGATGCCCTGGCACAGGGTGCCCAGTGAAGCTTTGATTTGCCTTAGTCCCTGTAGCACTAAAATTTGAGGGAAACATTCATTTATTTTAGCTGATACTGTGAAAACCTCCAGAGCCAAAGGTGTAAAACTACGTGCTAAATAACCTCTGGTATATTTTAATTTCCTTTTTTTAATTAAAAATAAATAAATAAACCTGGGCATAATCAAATGCACATTTGGAAATAAGAACAAGAGTCCATTTTTAACAGCTTGTATAATAATTTTGGTTGTTCTCCAATATTAATGCTACATTGAGGTAAGGCAGAATAAGCTGAAACCAATGCTGGAAGCAACTCCTTAGTAAAAATCCCTCAAAATTTTCAACCTAAGATGAAATAACACAAAAATAACCTCAGAACTCTTCATCCATTCTAAGAAATTCATTAAATTAAACTGTATTACAGGAGATACCCATTTTTCCTTGCTGCAATTTACAAAATCATGATCCAGAATGCAGCTGAGAAATTAAGGAATTAAGATGTTCAAAGCAGAAAAGCAAGTGTGAAATGACAAGTAGAATTTTCACATAGAAATTTAAAGTGGCAAAAACCACATTTTCGTGTTTTCTTTTGATATAATTATTGTATAAAAAGCTACAGGGTCATAATTAAAGCCCTTGATCTTAAAAAGTTACCCTTATTTTTCACTCTGATGGAAAAATATTGCATTATTTTAATAAGGAGTGCATGACATTATTTCTATATGAATTTTCTGAGGTGTTCAGGACCTATTTGAAGGAAAGCATGTGTACTCAGCTACAAAACAATATAAAGACCCCTCAAAATACATGTCCTCCAAAAAAGCCAAATTTAAAAAAAAATCAAACAAACAAACAAACACAAAAAATTCACAAAACAAAAATATTCTACCAGAAAATATCAAGACTTTACAATTTTCTGACTAGTTCTTATTTCTGCACCTGAAATAACTCCCACCTCTACCGGTCAATAGTTTGGTCTGCTTGTTTCTTTTTCATTAAAACAATAAATAATTAATTCAGAGTGTGAAGCTGTAGAGACCCAAAAATAAAGATGCAGAAATTGAAGTCCATTTAAGAAATCTCATTTTTTAAAGACCTATCACAAGTCACAATAACAGGAATAGTCTTTGTTACAAGTTAATTGAGTAACCAGGCAAGAGAAAGTTGAAATTCAGCTAAAAACCTAAGTTCAAATGGTCAACACAAATATTGTCAGGCTGCTTGTCCACGAAAAAAATAAAATTATTGGAATCAAATTTTGATACAATTCTCTGCAGAATGAGAACTCCTACATACTTGGCAGGCAGCCCACTTGTGTATGCAATGCATAAAAACTGTAAGAACGGATTCCATCCTGACTACGGGGTGCTTACTTTCCTTCAACGATAATTGTCTTAATGCCTGTTTTAATCAGTATTAACTACCAGCAATAACACGCTTTTAATTATGTTTTAAACGAGTCCTTTATTGGGCTGTTTTGGGAAGCAAATTAGTCAAAAGGAGCTGTTAATCAAAAACGTGTTACTGGCACAAAATAAATGTTCATTTAAGGAGCCATTTGAAATAAACCTGGCTCATTGACTCTGACAACCTACAAGGACACTGGGGCCTCCCGAGGATAACTCCTTCAGCTCTCTCCCAGCTACGCCTTGCTGCTCAGAAGTTGTAAGTAGGAGCATTAAGCAGTGCAGGTCATCCATCAGCTAACTTTTACTACTGCACTCAGGAAAATGAGCCTCCTAGGAACTTGGCGGCAGATCTATTCCTTCATTAGCCGAGTAATATTGAGAGAGATGTTCCTGTCATCATGAGGGGAGAAATCTATTGCAGGGGATTTTGCTGGTGGCCCCTTTGTCTAGGAGCTGTCTTTGTGGATTTCAAGGTATTGAGGCTGAGGGAGTGGCATCATTAGCTGTGAGCATCACTTGTGTGTGTGTTCCTTCCCTTCTGCTGAGCGATGGCCGTGCCCGAAAATTCAGCCACACGAGATGGCATTTCCCACCTAACACAGAGGTGTCACTGCCAACCCATAATACCACCCTCACAGCACAACTCCAAACAGAAATTCCATTGAATCTATTCCATGCCAGGTCTGAAAACTTAATTTTGCTGCGGCCACTTCATTTGGAGCATTTGAGCTTTAAACAAACTTGAGTCAGAGCGACGGCCAGGAGTCTGGGTTTGAAGCCCACAGATTGTGGTTCTTTGGCTGAAGCTTGGACTTGTAAATTTTCAGGCAATCTTGCTTCATGACAAAGAAAAAAGTATCATAATTTAAAAATTGATCTGATTTTACTCACTTGGCATTTCTTAGTTAACTCATTCAAAGCCAACTCTCACCTCCAACACCTGTAGCTTAAAATAAAAACTCACTGAGATACCATTCCCCCACCCTGTCTGTGACACAGAGTGCTGAAACAATATAAAATGAGCCATTATAACTTTAAAAAATGGTTTTTCCTCAATGAGGAGCCCTTCAGGACTGCACTGGAGTGAGCTCTGATTGGGGAGGCAGGTGGTTAATTAAGCATCAGCTCACAGTGTGTCCTTACGAGGCTGAGCCTGGGGGCAGGAATGAACTTGCAAGAAAAGCAATGGCTGCATTCACATCATCACCAAACAACCCCAAAACCTGAGCAAAGCTGCCAAAAATCACACACACCCAAAGCTCAGGGAGAGCTGCATGGCCGTGTTTGGCTTCCCAAATCCTGCTGTCACCCCAAAATCCACTGGCAGTGCTCATGTCCACTGTTACCACAGGAATAATGACAACACCAACTTCCAAAATCCAAATTCCCCAAAGGCAACTGGGGCCAGCAGCAAGGCAGGTCCCAGGGGTGCTGTGACACAGATTTTAAATGGCATTTAAACAGGGGTTTACAGCAGAAACCACCAGCCTTCCTGCCAGCCCAGCCATACCTGCACCACCTTCAACCTGAGTCACTCCCTGCTTATCCAAACCAGAAATTCCACTCCAGCACCTCATCAGCTTGGGAAGCAGCAGGAGGGGGCAGAGAGAGGAAGAGGTGCAAAAACCTGGTGGGCAGAAATAACTAAGATAGACCTGACTCCTCCTCCTGATTATTTTCTTATTTTGCCAGAGAAAACGCCACTTGGCAACTCCAATGTGCAGAAACCATGAGCAACAGGACAAACCCAAGCTGCAGACAGGCACGAGGGCCTTCCAAAGTAGTAGGAAAAAAGGAATAATTGGCAAATTTTGACCCAGAATTGCAAGTTGTGACTCAGTGTTCTGGGATGGGGCAAATTTGAAAGGTGAATTTTTATATCTGATTGGGATTCCTTCCTCATTAGCAGCATTCCATGATGTGTTCAACATCCTCTCATGGTCTGATAAACACATCTTGATTTCATTGACTTATCTTTAATGCTTTCAGTATGTATCTAAGGGAACAAAATGTCCTTTAAACACTGAAATTAAGGGCTTTAATGCACTTGAAAAGAATGAAATAAAAATTTTACTAAGGACAGCACAGTAAAACACCTTGAGACAATTACTCTTAATGAAATACAAAGATTACCAATAGCTACTGACATCTTCCATTACAAAAGCCATTATAAATCCTCTGTCTCATGGAGAAACTTTCCCCACTTTTTGAAGATTTTCACCAGACCATAATTGCAAACCTGATTTTTATTTTATTGCGTTCAAAGCTGATTGCACTTTTTGATGGACTTCATCATGCTCCAAAAATAGCATAAATGCTTTCCAAGATGTGGCTTTAAGAAAGTTATTGGGACTGGCAACTTCTTTTTCAAATTATCATTCACGGATCTATTTTCAACACCCTCTTTCTCAGCCCATTAAGTGTATTTCTGCAGCCTTCATCCACAAGCCACAGTAAAAGGTTCTGTCTGACCCTGCTCCAGAGAAGTGAGCCTCTCCTGCTTCCAGTTAGCAGCAAAACCACAAACGTGGTTTTGATTTCTTCTTTAAGTTTCTGGAAATGCAGAAATGTGGTCTTTTCAATAAACTGTAATTGCTGCTCTTTTATATTTTATTTTTTTTTTAATTTCTCATCTTTTTCCTCACACACAATTATTCCAGTCAATTCTCTCTGTATTTTGGTGTGTTTGGGCTTTCATGTTGCTTGATGCAAAGTGTCCTTTGGGGATGCAGTTCCTGCATTTTTTAATTTTTATTTTTTTGTATCAAAAATGAACAGGGAGTAAGGAGATAACTCTCTTAGACCTGGTGAGAACCTGCAGAGATTAATTCTCTAAGCATGAATCATCTGTCTGTAAATACGAGATGACACCTTAAAGTTCCAAAACCTCTGACAAATCATTAATTCATTTTCTCTGCCCCCACAAGAGAAAACAAAATTTTGACAGAAACCTGAGACAGAAGCTGATGGATTTAACAAGCAAAAATAATAATCTGGAAGTCAAAAGAAGATTTGAGGGTTTTACTGGTCAGTACAACACATGAAAACCCCCAGTATGAACAAAAAAATCAAGGATTTGAACTTAAAAGAGTCAGCCCTGTCCTTCCATCACCTCCTGTCAGCACTAAGCTCACAAAGTAAACTCTGAATTGCAAAACAAAGATAATTCTCAAATCCAAGCAACCAGGACAGGTGGTACAGAAAAAGGATGCAAAAAAACACATTACAATATATAAGATTTTAATCTCTTATTTATGATTCTTCCATAAAGTTTATTATAAGTCATTATATACATCTCCAAGTATCTCATCACAAAATGACATTTACAATGTAACCATAGCAAAATAATTCTGCACAGAACAATTTGCAAAATATCACATCAAAGGTAATGTGGGAGTACAACATAATTGTAGCAATTTCACCATATTAATACTATACTGCTCATACTTTGGGCCCCCAAGCAAAATAACTTTACAGGCAGAATAGGTAGGCAAAAATACTTATCTCTGTTTATATCCTTTTATCTCAGATCTGCATGGAGCAGGGTGTGAAATATATAAAGTATATTCAACATGACTAATAGGTCACACTACTGCTTCCAGTGAAATCCAGGGATTTTTAGGCACAGAATTACATAAATGGTCCAAATCCTGCTGTACATCTTAAAAAATAATAAATCTAAATACAAATACCTCTAAAAGCACCATTGGGAAAAAAAATTATTACTGAAATGTCTCCTACTCCTATTCTGTCCTAACAAATCCTTCAGCACCATGAGAGAGACTGAAAGCAGCCCTGAAAATAATTTATTTAATGACGGGATGAAAAAAGAGAGGGAGGGGAAGATAAAAATAGCTGCGGACCAAATCTGCACGAGGCGTAGCATGAAAGTTTTCTGGGAGACTCTTTCGGAGTTGGGCTGTTGCAGGGACATTCATCTAACCAAATATGAGGCCCTATGGGAACTCTGAGGAGATTAAAAAGAAATAATGAAGGCATAATTGTGGGTTAGCTGGGAATAGCTCTTTCTCCTCCTCAGCATATGGAGAAGTGTGTCAGTCAGATGGTGCACACTGGAAGGTAGAATACCTAAGGGGTTTCAGTGCCTGATGCTTCTTTATCTCTTTGTTTTGCTTTCAAATTTCTTTTTTCATCTGTTATTTTAAGAGATACCAGGGCTCGAGGTATTCTCTGTGGGTTTGTCTCGCTGCCTTTTTTTTTTTTGTGTGTGTGTGTGTGTCTTCCTCAGGGTGGGAAACTGGAGAGCCACATTTCTTTTATGCATTGAAAATTGTTTGAGCAGGTATGAACGGATCTATATTCAGAATTATAAAGCTGAATATCTACAACTGGTTTTTAAAGGAAGTTTTTAAAGGTATTTCTTAAAAAAAAACAAAACACTGTAGAGGAGCACTCTTGGATAGTAGTATTTCATTTGCTTGAGCATCTATTATTTCTACTGGAAGTCAAAGGAAGATTTGAGGGTTTGCTGGACATAAATTGCTTCTACTTTATTAAAACTCCTTCAAATCTATTCCTTTCCACCTGGCAAAACAGCTCCATCAGAGAATGTGGGTGGAGAGATTAAACTGATTTTAATGGCATCAAAACCCAACCTCAGTATTCATGCAGGCAGCCCTGGCAGCAGCTTGTCTGCAACTGAGCTCAGATCACAGCACAGAACCTGTGCACCCTGACAGAGGTGTGTGCCAGGTGAAAATTACCAAAATCAGACTGATAACTTTAAATTGCAGTTTAAATTTCAGCCTGCATTCCCCACGTTAAGCTCAGCCCAGATAAAACAACCTGCTGAAAAGCAAACACCAATTCCTACCTAAAACCTTTCTCACTCTCACCCCTGTCTGTGAGACCCTCAGCTAATGTAAAAGACAGGTCCAAGTCCCAGTGCAAGTGCAGGGACATAAAGCAGAGTGACACATCTCAAGGCAAATTGCTCTGGAGCTGCTTTGTGTCCCCTCCTGCTCCTCTCCTTTCTCCACAGGGATGGAGGCAGGGATGGTGCTCCTGGAGAGCCACAACACCTCCTCACGTCAGCCAGCATCTCATCCTGCCCTGCTGCTGGAAGCCAGCAGCCCCAGGGACAGCAATCTGCATTTTGGAGCCAGTTTTTAGCCCTCTCCCTGCACAAATGATCAAAATTATTTGCTCAGTTTTAGCTCTCTCCATGCACAAATGATCAAAAATCACTTGCTGAGTTTCCCTGCCTTGAGAACGTGGTTGTTATTAAGGAATACAAATGCTAAAAGTGGAGCCAACTCACCAAATTTTCTAGATTTAAAAAGACCAGGCAAATAAACCATCCTCCAACCCAGAATATGTAAAGGACCCCTTGATATTTCAGAAAGAGTTTGTAGGACCTGTCTCAAATCAGGCAAAATTCAATGTAAAAACAGGTCACCATCTCCAGGCTGACTTCTCCAAACCCCAGGCAGGAAGAGGAATAATTCACCAGCTCATAAGAGAAATAATTCACCAGCTCATAAGAGAAATAATTCACCAGCTCACCACCACTTAATAACGGCTGAGAGAAAGCAAAATCACTTGTAAAAACAAAAAAAAAATCAAGCAATGTAAAGAAAAGCTTCAGGTTGAGAATATTTATGAGACTTTTGAAGACAGTCCCAAGGATGAATACACAAGGAATTTTGCAGAGCTTGGTGGAAGAAGCTCAGGGAGTTGTAGGGATGGAGGTGGTGGATGGGGCATGGATTCAGAGGGATTTTGGGATAAATTCATGGGCAGACACATAACTGGCTCCTTTGGTGGATGCAGCCATGGGGTGAGGCTTTAGAGCACATGGAATTCACCCAGTATGGAAGGAATGGGGGTTCATCTTGCCCAGGGCCTGGAGGCTGCTGTTTGACCCCCTTTTCATCTTGAACAGGCATTTAGCCCAAATCACAACCCAGGACATCGTTAGCAGAGCTTCCAAAAATATATTTGAGCCCACTTATGAAAATTAAGCAGAGCAACAAAATTATTATTAATTGCTAGGGAAAAAAAAAAAAAAAGGCAGGAAGTAGTGGAGATTAAAAGAAGATGATGTATTAGACTGGAAAGAGCGAGTCTCCAGAAATTATCCTCATTTTTTTTTAAGTTGAAATGGGTGAAAGTATTTTACAAAAGTTGTTTTTAATGAGACATTTTCTCTACATCATATCAGGACAGAACTGTGAACTTTTTTTAATGGAATTACTTGACAAACTGATCAGTGCCATATCACTGCCTCCAGACACAGTTCTTTTAATGATGTCCAAACTACTTAACTATTAAAATGAAATTGTGAGCCAGCACAGTAGGAAGTAGATTGAGCAAGCTGAAGATCAAAGAAGATACCATCACAGTGGCCTTTGTGTGCTCACTGTAGGTTTGCTCTAACTGAAGGGTAAAGTAGTGGGGAATTGAATTAGATTGGGTTGGTTCTGTACCAGACCACTGAAGGCAACATAAAAGAAGGGTCAAATCAAATAGCACGAGCCTACCTTACCCTGGGCAAGATTAAATCTGAGTCTAGAATGCCATCAGCCATCTTAGCACTTCATCTAAACAGGGCTGGGAACACAAACCTCAGCAATTTATTTATTTATTGTATTCTTGTGTGCTTTCTGTCCACACTCTTTACTCACAGGTAAAGGAGATCACAGAATCACAGATTTATTTGGGTGGCAAGGGACCTTAAAGCTCATCCAGTGCCACCCCCTGCCATGGGCAGGGACATCTTCCACTGTCCCAGGTTGCTCCAAGCCCTGCCCAACCTGGCCTTGGACATTTCCTGGGATGAGGTTTAATGTCTGCCATGAGATTTTTGTTAAAAAAAAAAACTAACTAAAGAAAAAGATGTTACAAGATTCCTTCATTTCCAAAAGAAATGCAGAAAGATATTCATAAGTAGAGGCAGAGCCACAAAGTTTTCCCAGACACTTGGACACTGGAAAGGAACTGGAAAGGAAAATGTTCTTCCCTCTGCTCCCATTCCCTCCTGACCTTCACAGCACAGATTTTTTAACAGAACCAAAGAAAATCAATGAATTAAGAAATTAACTCTCTTGGAAAGTAGAGATGCTGTGAGCACTGCCCTTCCTTGAGGAGCTGGACTCACCTGGGGCTGGCAGTGAGATTCAATCTCAGGAACTGCACAGCATCTCTACATAGCCCCAACTCTGGGGAAGGCAAGCACAAAATGGAATCCAATGGGTAACAACACGAGAAACCCACAACAGCTCATTAAAAATACCTGGATTTAAGGATTCTGTATTTGCACCTCTTAAAGCAACACCAAACCCACTTATTTCTTCTTCCAGGTTTGCACTCTTTTACTTACTTTGAACTTGCACTCTTTAGTATTACTTTCAGCTTTAAATTCTTATTTTTAACAACCCCAGGATTAAACAGCGAGCAGATTGCAGGAGAGACCACCAGCATTTCAAGACAAAACTGATTTATTTTTTACCTTTGTAATTTATGCCACAGCCACTCCTTCTCCAGGAGCAGTATGGACATGCAAGCACATGGAGCTCGTGCTGCAATTTTAAAATTTATTCAAATGAAACCTAAATAAATTTTAAATATTAGCAAGAAGCTACAGGTGCTCGGGGAGAAGTTATTTGTATTTTATGGGATTCATTTTCTGCACAGTATGTGGAGAGAATTAGCTGCAAAACTTTGTTATTACCCAGAGAAGTTGCCTGTTTAATTCTCCTTTGTTATTTAGAAGATTTACCTTTTTGTGCTGTTTTAATATTTAAAATATCAGAGTTTGAGTTTGGGCTGGGGAACAGGGAAGGGAGGAGAGTTTTGGGCAGGTTTGGGTGTTTTAGGTGCATCCAGGGGTGTACCAGGGGTTCTGAGGGTTCATCCATCCCTGCCAGGATCCCACCTTGCACATGGTGAGCCTGGGCAGGCCCTTCCAGCCTAAAAACTTTCCTACTCTGAGTATTTGGGTTAAATTCCATGGAAAATCCTCCTGAATTAAATTACACTGAAACTGTCTTCTGTTTGACACCATCCCTCCATCAAAACTCAACCCACTGCCACAAAAGGAGAGAAATTTCTGTAAGACATAATAGGTAAGGAGAAATTACTGATCCAGGAACAATTAATTCTCTTTAAAAGAAGAAAACAGCAAATTAGCTCCTGACACAGAGCAGCCAAAGAACAAGACCTGCCCATGAGCTCTCTCCTTGTGTGACTTTCTCAAATTTTTTTTTTTAATATTTTTTTTTTATCTGGGGTATTTAATTTTGGTGTTTTGCTCCTCTAAAGCTGAGGGGAACTGAGCTCATTTTGGAGCCCTGATGAATCACTGGGTGAGATGTCCAATAACAACTGTGATCTGAGATAATACAACTTGTGCATCAAGGAATCCTTGGATCTTCAGTGGAGGAACAGAGCCCCAAGGCACACACAATTTCACTCAACTTTGTGTTCTCATCCACTCCATAATTACACACGGAGAATTTTAATTTGCATTTTTGCAGAAGTTAAAAAAATGAAAAAAACAGCATCACACCACACTTTTTTTTTCTCTTCCACAAATGTCACAAGTTTTATGCCACATCATGACTTAAAATACTTTCATTAACAAGGATTAATTAAACACCAGGCTGATTGGACAAGTGGGCTACATCCTAAGTCTCAGAATTAGGAGAAGAAATCAAGGAACACGTTTGGGTGTGATTCTCTAAAACCCTGCAACTTGGACCTCAGAAAACTAAAACTTGACTAGAATTGAATTTTACCTGCTAAAATCCCAGCAATTCCAGTTTTGGGGTATTTCCGCACTCCCATGAAGTTTATTATCATTTTTCCCTAACTCTATAATGTTGTATACACTCCATATATCTTCTTTTAACATTTAAATCTTACTTTTCCACATAATCCTTGATCCAGAATTCTTTGGTTTAGTGGAAATATAAGAAGAAAAGAATAAATATACTGGATTTAGACTAACTTTTCATTTGCCTTTTGGCTTGTGTAGATATAAATGAACAGTGGCATTTCTCTAGTTTAAATTAATTCTAGTAACTCTGTCACAAAACTCAGATCTTTTCTGTAGCACAACTAGGAAAAATAAGGAGGAAACAAAACCTAAGATTAAATTGGGGAAAAAAAAAAGGCATTTTTCCACTCCCTAACCTGCTCCATATGATTGTTCCATTGTACAGGTGATGGGCTTTTTGATGAGATGGGCACTTCTGTAACTTGAAGAGTATAAAAAACATTATCACAGCTCCAGACATCTTGGTAGTCATCACAACAACATAAATAAAATATTAATTATGCTGATAATAAGTTAAAATCCTATTATTCTGTTAGAAACCTAGTAATTTGCCAATGTTAAAAAATACTCAGGAGGTATTTCAGCCTATGTGGGGAAAGTGAGCTGAAAAAAAACCCCAAACCTTGCTCAATTTTAATTTGTGCTCACTGGAGTTGTGGCATGAGGTGTATTTTCATTTTGAACTCCTTCAGTAGAAGCAGCTCAGCAGTTTCCTCACCAAACACAAAATATTTCTCCTTCCCTACTCTTTCATTGTATTTATTAACACCTCAAATCAAAGCCCAAAGACAACATTTCCCAAAATCCTCAATTTCATAAAAGTAGAACCATGTTTTCACTCCAGATTAAACCAGGTTAAAGGAGCTCTTGTGTTCCCACTTTCTCACACTAATTCCACAAATAAATTCCTTGCAGGACAACACACCTGGAATTTCCTTCCCTACGACAATTTCTTAGCCAACAGGTATCTTCCAAGAGTGAAACACTTCAGTCTGGAACTACTCAGATAACCATAAAAACCCTATTTTGATGAAAATAAGGTGAAGAGCAGCATACAAAATCAAGGGAGAAGCGTTTTCCTTGTGAGCAATCCTCCATTTATACTAAAAAACCCAAACCAACAAACCAAAACACAACTTCTGAAATAAACCAGATAATAAAAATTATGAAAGCACCTAATTCTTTCTCTCTTTTTTCTGAGTGAAGCCAAATTCCCAAAGTTTATCAAAAGCCAACCCTTAGGACAAGACTCACCCAGGACACGTCCCTGCAGAGGAGCCACCTGCCTGAGGTGGGGACAGGTCTGGAGAGCAGGAGGGACACCATGGACACAAGGAGGAGAACTTAAAAATTCCTGAGTCTGGATTTTCAACTAGCAAAACAACCAGAATGGGTTATCTTAAATAAAGCAGAGACTGGCTAAAGGCTCCTTTGCCTTGTGAAACTTCTCAATTCTCTTTTAAGGAGAAAAACCTGGAAAAACTTTTTCTTACATTTTTTCCTTTTACTCCTGCAGAGGATTCACCTACCTGAGATGGGGACAGGTCTGGAGAGCAGCAAGGACATCATGCACAAAAGGAGGAGAACTTAAAAATTCCTGAGCCTGGATTTTCAATTACCAGAACAACCAGAATGAGTTACCTTAAATAAGGCAGAGTGGTCAAAGGCTCCTTTGCCTTGTGAAACTTCCCAATTCTCTTTTGAGAAGAAAAACCTGGAAAAACTTTTTCTCCTTTTACTTCTGCAGAGGAGCCACCTGCCTGAGGTGGGGACAGGTCTGGAGAGCAGCAGGGACACCATGGACACAAGGAGGAGAACTTAAAAATTCCTGAGCCTGGATTTTCAACTACCAAAAGCACCTTAAATAAAGCAGAGAATGGCTAAAGACTCCTTTGCCTTATGAGCCTTCTCAATTCTCTTTTAAGGAGAAAAATCTTTTTCTCACCTTTTCTCTTTTTACTCTTGCAGAGGAGCCACCTGCCTGAGGTAGGGACAAGTCTGGAGAGCAGCAAGGACACCAGAGATACAAGGAGGAGAGCTTAAAAACTCCTGAGCCTGGATTTTCAACTACCAAAGCACCTTAAATAAAGCAGAGTGGTCAAAGGCTCCTTTGCCTTGTGAAACTTCTCAATTCTCTTCTCAGGAGAAAAACCTGGAAGAACTTTTTCTCACCTGTACATCAGCTGTGATTTAAGTTCCCTGCAAGGCTGAAATACCTTAATCAGCTTCACCTGGCAGCGTTTTCCTCCATCCCCAGCAGCTGAGGGAAAGCACAACAGCCTGGGAAAAGCCACCTGTCCTACCTAACCTCAGGAATTTGGTGTTCTTGCTTCCTGCAAAGTGCTGCATGGGATGTTGCCCAACATCTTGTGGAATTTTGAGTGCAGCTCCCCAAGTCAGGGTTTAAATCCTCCACCCTCTCTGTCTGGCACACCACCTGCACATGGTCACATCTTATTGTTTCAAGGATAAAGATTGTTCCAGGCATCTGACACTGCATTTAAATTATTCATCCACGGGGCGTTATTTATTCATCAGATCTTGAGTTATCTTGCTTTGATGAAGTACCTGGGTTTTATTGCTCACAGGAAAAAAAAAAAAAACAAACAACAAAACAAAGCAAAACAAAACAAACAAAAAACCAAAACATGACATTTTCTTTGTTTTAATTGAGATTTTGTGACTTTTTTCAGCAGCTGATTGGGTGGCACAGACACCATCCTGTGCTGGGTGTTGCCAAGTTTTCAATAATGTCATTCCTGACTGCCAAGTCCTGCACTTGATTTTCAGTGACCTGGCCAAGCTCTGCATTTCTGGGGGACAAAAAAGGACTCTGGGAGACTCTTCTGAGGGCCACAGATTAATTTGGTGTTGTACATGAGGGATTTGATATTTGGGAATGTGAGGGATATGTCTCACCCAAACTGCCACCAGAGCACCAATATTAAAAACCTTTAATGTAGAAATGCAACATGGAGCAGCCTCAGCTTAGCTGTTATTGTATAAAGCAAATAATTAATGTTTTTTATATTTTCAGACCATAATTTTTTCCTCTGGGCACAGGCAACCAGCAGAACCTGGATGAAAGAACCATAAAGGTGTGACTGGGAGTGCACAAAGCTGGGAGAGACAAAACTTCCCAGGTTTTGGGTCTCATGCTCTGGAATAAAAGTGCACTTTTATAACTACAATTCTTTTATCGTGGTTCCTCTACTCTTTCACACACTTCTGGTATTTAAGATGATGACTCCCCCAGCCATGAATGGAAATATTTCTGACCAGAACTGCCACAAGGTGAAAATGGCAATCACACATTTGTTTGTCTTTGAGGTGGAACACAAAAAGTCAATCTCAAAATTCCTTCAAAGCACAAAAAACATTGAAATTCTCATGATGAACACAGAATCACTTGGGTTGGAAATGGCCTCTAAGACCTCCAAATCCAACCCCCAGCACTGCCAAGGCCACCACTGACCCCTGTCCCCAAGTGCCACATCTAGATGGCTTTTAAATCCCTCTGGGATGGGACTCCACCACTGCCCTGGGCAGCTCTTTTTTGTTTGACAACGCATTCAGTGAAGAATTTTTTTCTTATATCTGATCTAAACCTCCCTAAAATACTTCTAGGAGTGCAGAGGTAAAACTGAGATTTTCCTATTTCTGAAGGTAGCAAGTCTGATGTCTTCCTGCAGTGAAATCCCCAATACTCCAAAATAAGAAAAAAGTTAAACTACAACAGAAATGATCCCTAAAAACCTCCCAGTTTTACAGACAACACGCTACCACTGCTCACCACGGTGGTTTTTGCACCACATGACTTCACAGCAATGTTTTCAACATCAAAAAAAAAGGTCTGCAAGGCTTAACTCCCCAGTTCAGACATTTCCCTTGCAGTTAAAAGTTGGCCTGTGATGAAGGCTTCAGTCTGGGAACAATTTTACCCACTTGAAGGGGGAAAAATCCCCACATCTTACTCCTAGGCACTGTTGTTATGGTGGTATAAATTGCATTTTATCAGTTTCAGCTGTTTTTTTTTCCCTGGCCTGTACATGAAAATCTGTTTTTAAGCTGAAGTCCTCCAAGGTTTACAAACCAAATTTTGCTATCAGTTACACATGCAGCCCTATTAATGCTAATGAGCTGCTTGAATTTAAGCAAGGCTAGAATTTGATCTTCCCCCTGTTATGTTGTAGGCTGTCTAGGTATTTGTCTGCTTTAACTTAAAATCTATTTAGCAATTTCTCCTCTCTAATGAGGAAGCCTTGCAGAAGCAGATCACAGGATGCCAAAGGTGCAGCACCACCAGGTCAGAGCTGCACCTCCTCTCTGACAGTGCCCACTGCTGGGTGTTTCCTAGACAGAGCCCAAAGCCTTCCAGTCAGCTATCATGGCATAGTTTGCCTAGAGAAAATTATTTTTGACCTGCCTGTCTCCTGGTTTGGTCTCTCAACCATGAGTTTCCCACTCTTTACAGATTTTTTAAACCAGGTTCCTGTAGTCAGACCTGTGAATGGCAGTCCAACTCTGCAGCTCCAGAGGGGCCTGGGCAGTGTGTGCACAACAGCTTCCATTAATTCCCAATTACTCCATGTATTTACAAGCCATTTACTCTGTTCAGATTGCAACTCAAAGCAGAGCCTCCTCTTTGGATCAGTTCACATTACAACCCTGGCCACAAGTTTTTAATAATTTCTAATTTAAGAAAAATTAACGCTTAATTACAAAGGGTTTGAACTCGAGAAGGGCTGCAGCAATTAGACCCTTTCTCTTTTCCCCCTCAGCCTGTCTCTGCCCTTCTTTCACCCACAGGCTGCCAAAAGAACACCAAAACTAAAAAAATCCAGTGTTTAAACTTTAAGAACTGTGGCCAGTTTAAACTTTGTGCCCTGATACCTGTAATGATGCAGAATTTGTTTGTCACTCCTTTCCAAGCCTTTTCTTATTCAGTTCACAGCAAACATTTGCTCTGTGTATTAAGATGAGAGAGAAGAAGATTAAACAGAAATAATTACCTGTGTAATTTTGTAATCTGTATAATTGTACTAAAATTTTTGTATTGTACAAAACTTTATGAGTTATCTTTGATTTCCATCAGCCTCAGTGCACAAGCTGGAGTGTATATAAGAAAAGAAAGATAATTCATCATCTCTATCACAGATTCTGGCGGGATGTGAAGTTCCCTAACCCAAACTATCCCCAGGAGGCTGTTATTTCTGAGTCCCTGATTTTCTGGATAGCTGGGACATGTGCTCCAAACAGGGTGTCAAGATCTGGGTGTCACCTGGAGCCCTGGGGGAGCTGCTCTCTGCTGACATCCCCCTGCTATGGCTCCTGATCTATTAGCACAGAAATCACTCTCCCCACCAGGGGGTCCTGACAATTAACCACCATTCCTAAAGCACTCAGATATTTCCCAGAGAGCAAATGAGGCAAATTAGGGATGACAATTCCAGAGCATCAGGTTTGAGGAGCGTTGAGAGGCCGGCGCTCAGCTCTGGGGGGAGCCTTGTGCAAGGTGATGGAGCAGAGAACCACAGAATGTCTTGAGTGGGAAAGGACCCACAGGGACCACAGGAGTCCAGGCCCTGGCCCTGCACAGGCACCCTGGGTTGTAAGATATCTGTGTATTCAACTGCCATCTGTCAGAGATGGGGCAGTTCTCTGCTGTTCATTGGACAGTTTTCTTTATCTCTTCCACAGCCAATCCTCTCTCCAGGAGATGTCTGCTGTTCATGTGCCATTAATTATTAATTATCTTCTGTTCATGAGCCATTAATTATTAATTATCTTCTGTTCATGGCCAGTGAGCGTCCCTGCATGGCTGATAAAATTCCACCATCCCATTGGGAGATGCTGTGCCCAGGGGAGGAGCCAAGCATTCCTACCTGGGTACAATCTGAGCTTTGGGACAGCACAGCAGCCTCTGCCCCCTGCATTGCCAGAGGAGCAGCTTTGTGCTCCCTGCATTGCCAGAGGAGCAGCTTTGTGCTCCTGCATGGCCAGAGGAGCAGCTTTGTGCTCCCTGCATGGCCAGAGGAGCAGCTTTGTGCTCCCTGCATTCCCAGAGGAGCAGCTTTGTGCTCCCTGCATGGCCAGAGGAGCAGCTTTGTGCTCCCTGCATTCCCAGAGGGAGCCCAGGCCCATCTCCAGCACCCCTGGAGCTGCAGAGGAAACCTCCTTCCTTCTCCAGGATCTCTGCTCCAGCAGAATAACAGATGCAAAAATTGGGAAAGCATTTTGGATAAAGAGAATAAACCATCACTTTTCTTTTAAAATAATTCTTCACTGGCCATTTCCAAGTGGGAAAGTGGTGCAAAGGAAAGATGAATTGGGTCAGAGAGCTGACACTTCATCCAGCTGCCTGCTCCTGTCGTTTAAGCAAGGTTCTGTCTTCCTGGAGGAATAGAAAGGAAATTTTAACACCTTGAGAGTCCAAAAGCTGTGTTAGAGATTGAACTTTGAGAAGATGTGACAGTAAAATGAAATCATCCATACATGGAAGGCATGAGTGCCAATTCTTTAGAGCTCTCTGGTCAAACCTGCATAATTTATGCATCTTGAGGATACTGAACCTGAGCTCTATATGCCAAGAAAAAGAAGGAAACTTGGCTTCACTCTGTGGGCATAAACACTGCCATGTCTTCATTTCTCAAAAATAAACTTTATAAGCCGTGATACTAACGAAAGGAGTTTGTCAAAAGGCTCCACAGTAACTTTATTTTCCAGTTTACAAATATGAGAGAGGTGAACTCAACCCAAATCTGAGAAAATCCTGATGATGGCAAGCAAACTCTCCAGAGCCTTTGGGAAAAGCAAATGAAGGAAAGTTAAGAGTTAGATTCTGTACATATCTCTGTGTATACACACATGTCACAGATATAAACACAGACTAAAAGAATTTATTCAATGCCTGGTAAGAGAAGCTTGAGCTTTAGGGCATTTATAAAAGTTAAAAAAACTTCCTGGCTGCCATTTCCCCAGAGCAAACAGGGAAATGCCTCCTGTCCATCATCCAGGTGGTACACAGGAATTTCCTGGTGGTGGTCACAGCTCAAGTGTCACTGTCATATTTTCTGAAAAATCCCTTTGCCAGGATTTCTTCTCCTGAGAAGCAGAGAAGCCTCAAAGAAAAATGAAAACAATAATTTTCTCATTTGCTTCTCCTGTGTTTTGCTGCTTTGGAATGTGGTTTGGACATTGTTTACTCACAGGTGAATATTTCATTGGTTTAATGTGAACTGTTTTGAGTTAATGACCAATCAGGGTCAAGCTGCATTGGGACTCTAGAAGGAGTCACGAGTTTTCATTATTATCTTTCAGCCCTCTCTCTGTATCCTTTCTGTAATCTTTAATATAGTTTAGTATAGCATTCTTTAATATAATATATCATAAAATAATAAATTAGCCTTCTAAGAACATGGAGTCAGACTCTCAATCCCTCCTCCATCTGGGAGATCCTGAAAATATCACACCCAAGAACCTGGATTAGGGTTTAGCATTGAGTTCAACCATTCCCAGCCCTGCCAAGGCCACCACTGCCCCTTGTCCCCAGGTGTCACATCCACAGGGCTTCTAAACCCCTCCAGGGATGGGGACTCCACCACACCAGCTAGGCCAGGGCTGGATGCTAGAAAATAATGGCAAAAGAGTAAAAAGAGGTCCTTTTACTCCTTCAGAGGTGAGTGTGGACACCCTGAGCAGTGTTGATCCCCAGCTCAGGTGTCTCTGTGCTGCTGGGAATTTTCTGTCCATGGAAATGCCCAACTTTACCAGCAGAAGTCATCACACCATCAGATGCCCCTCACATTTATATTTATATTCATTTTAGCAAATCCAGGATTGGCCACAGACTCCTTACATATTTTATGATTTACCAGAATCTGCTTTACTCTAAGAGACCTAATTCTTCCATTACATACATCACCCATCCTTCTGGCAGCATAATTTCCATCTCAAACTGGAATAATTTTGCATACTTTTCATTTCTAGCATTCTGACAACTTAAAAAAAAAAAAAAAAGCTTTAATTCTGTGGAGTAAATTATCACCAACCCCAGAAAAAAGTCCCGGAAGTTATTAATGCTCTTTTTATGCATAGTTGTCTGTACATTTTTAGTGTCTCTCCCCTCTCAGCTTTATGTGGTGATACATTAACCAAAGTGTCACAGAGCATATGAAATTCAAACCAGCGTGGTGAGGTTTGCAGGGACATTGAACACATGGCAGGAACTTCAGTGTTTTCCCAAGGGAATCGTGCAACCTTTGTTTACTCTTGGACTTTCTCCCCCAGACCAGCCCCTAATCTTTCTGTACCAGAAGAACGTGGCTTTTGCTGCTTGGTTCATTCCCTGGACTGACACACTCAGTGCTGGAATAACCTAAAAATCTTCAGGAGTTTAAAAAAAATAAAACAGGGAAAACCTGTGGTCCTGATTTTCTGTCCTCCTGACATGGCCAAAAGAGGGTCTTTATTTAAAAAGAGCTCAGAACACATAAATACTGCTGGCTCTGTGAACCTCCAGTGAGGTCTTGTTTATTCCTTGTTAATGCTGTCTGAGATGAACACACTGGAAGCACTTAACCAACAACAGCAACAAACTTCTGCTGTACTCAAACAGAAACAAACCACTCAGCTTGTCAATATACACAGGGCAGCAAATTTTCAACATTCTTGAAAGTGTTGGGCCTTGAATCATTTCAAAATAAATCCTGCTTCTTTTCCCAGAAAAAAAAATACAGTCTTTATTATTAAACTTATTGTGTGCTTCGTTACCATATTAATAGTAATTATTTAAATACAAAATTTTTTAAATAATAATGTAATAACATGAATAAATAATTTAATTTTTAAATAAATAAATATAATAAATAAATTAAATAATAGATTAATTATTTACATATAAAATTTATATAGACAGAGATATTATTTATATATTTTATATATAAAAGAAATAAATCCATCTTATACTTTTTTTTTTTCCAGTAACATACAGTCAGTGAATACACACAGGGTGGAGAAAATAAATCAAACTAAAACTGCATTTTATAGTAAAACTCAAAATCATGCTGCCGTGTTACTTGGTCATATCCAGCACCAGAAAACTCCTGGAAAGATTCCATATTATTTAAGCACAGGAATGAGGAGAGACTCAGGTTTTGGTGGGGTCTAGACCCAGCTGAGTGCCCCTCAGTCGTCCATTTAAAAAAATAGAGACTGTTCAGCCTGGAGAAGGATCCAGGCAGAGCTCAGAGCCCCTGGCAGGGCCTGGAGGGGCTCCAGGAGAGCTGGAGAGGGACTGGGGACAAGGGATGGAGGGACAGGAGCCAGGGAATGGCTGCCAGTGCCAGAGGGCAGGGATGGATGGGACATTGGGAATTGGGAATTCCTGGCTGGGCTGGGATTGCCAGAGCAGCTGGGGCTGCCCCTGGATCCCTGGAATGTCCCAGGCCAGGCTGGACATGGGGGCTTGCAGCAGCCTGGGATGGTGGAAGGTGTCCCTGGTGGGATGGGAAGGATTTTAAGGCCCCTTCCAACCCAAACCATTCCAGGATAGTTCGTTCTCTCTACCCTTGTGTTTGTGTGACTAAAAAGTGCCCCAAAAGAGCAGGGAAATAACATCCTGACCAGGTGATTCCTGCATCTCCCACATCCCTGCACTGCCATTTGCATCCCCAAGGATGCTCTGCATGAAATAATTTCTGCACCTGGGTTACCCCCTATTGCCAGACAGGAGAAGGCAGGAGAAATCCCTTTCCCACAGGCTCCTCCACCCTCTGGAAGCACAGGCTCCCACAGAGCCTGCATGTCTGAAGGAAAGGGAAAAAAAAGCCTTTCTCAATGCTAGGATTTCCTCCTGATGTAAATTTCCCTGCGGTACTCGAGTGCAAGAGAAAGTATTTGCTGCACATCCTTCGTGTGTGAGGTCATGGGCATTGAAATCCCCCAAAATACCCCAGAGGGACTTCTGGAAGAAACTCTGGGACCTCTGGAAGGTGCAGCATAACCTCTTTATAAGTGCTGTATTGCTTTGTGGGGTGCAGGTGATGCCTCAGGTTTGGTTTTTCTATGTTTCAGACTCTGTGCTGCTTTAGTGTGCAACTCTGAGCTTCACATTCAGCCTTGCTGAGCTCTGTGCACAGAGCAGGGAGACAAAACAATTCCTGCTCCAGCTGGGCACCAAGGACAAATGATCCAAATCTCAGGTTGGTGCTCCCAAGAGCACAAACAACTGTGGAAGAGGTTTTACAGCAGCTTCTGTGAGGCACAGAGAAGTTGGGCAAGAGGATCCATTTTCAGACCTGAAAGAATTTTCTACCAAGGTCTTTGACATAGAAACCAAGAAAGAAAGAAGGATAAATAAGAGAAGAAGGATAAATAAGAGAAATCTGCAGCTGCCTGCTCCAATGAGCACTTTGTGTGTTTCTTGTGACCAAAGAGTAAAGTGTAAACTTGGGAGTTTTGTAAGAATGTATAAAAAGTACATTTTAAACCTTCTGAAAATGGAGTGTGTTGCTTTATATTGTCTCAATACAATTACAACAAACCCCGTGGGCTACAGAGAGAAAAACAAGCAGGGTGGGACTGCCTGGGCTAAAGCTGGGCTGGGACAATGAACTGCAAGATGCAAATGGAGCAGAACTGATCCCAGGGACAGAGCCCGGGAGCGCTCGTGCATTTTGGGGCCATTTTGGTTCATCTTGGGTGCATTTTGTGCATTTTGGGGCCATTTTGGTTCATCTTGGGTGCAGCCCTGGCTGGGCTCTTGTGCTGCCCAAGGTGGATCCATGCAGGAGATGCTGGGAATCAATCCCTGCTTTATTCTGGGACTCTGCCCAGCCCCTGTTCTAAGGTACCACAGGGGTGAGGAATAAAGTTTTTCCACTCCCTGATGTCCAGCCCATAGGAAGATCCCTCTAACTGAGCACACACAATGCACCCTGCCTTCTCTAATCCTTTTATTCCTGCCACGGCCAGCTCTGAAATTTCCTCAACGGCTGCAAACTTTTTAGGGTTTTATAATGGTAATCAGCGATTTTAGAGGGAATAAATCTCTCCCTGAGCCCGTAGCTCTGGATAAAGCATCCTCAGGAATAAGTCAGGGAGAGCGTCGGCAGTGGAGAGTGCTACATTTCATGTGCTGCCACAGAAATGCTTTCTGGCTGAGGTCTAATATTAATCTATTTTGTCCCTGACATCCAGTAAAACTACAGTGTAGCAAATGCTTTTAAAACATACATATTCAATAGCAGATGCAATAAAGTATTCGGGACTGTTGGTATGAAGAAGGTTCACACACACACAAATATCTTTGAAACTCCAGTTAATCAAGGTGTCAAAGTAACTAAAGCAGTTTTACAGATTTTATTGAAAATAAATCACTTTATTATATACTGAAATATATATTATTGTTTCTCCGTGGAGTTTTACTGTCTGCTCGCCTGCATTTCTCTTTTTAAACAGAGTATCTCCTGCCCTCTTTAGTCCGGTTTTTATAACTACATTTAGCAGGAAATTCAGCATTAAAGCCCATCTCCAGCCTGCCTTCTTCTCCTGCCCTATGCAAATAGCCCATTATTAGCCATTTTCTGGCAGGAGAGGAAATGATATGATGATTCCAGAGCCCCTCATTCCCTCCCTGCCCAGCTGCTTGTGGGGAGACCTCACACCCAGCTGGGAAGCTGGAGGTGGCTCTGAACCCCCAAAGATTTACACCTTTGTCTGCCCATTCCTCAGAGAGGAGCTTCCATGCAAGGATGCACAAAAACTGCCCAGAAATCAGCCCAGGGAGGGCTCAGTGGAAATATTTGATGTGACCTAATGGACACCCTAATTGGTATTTATGGGCTTCCCAGGGAAACTTTAGCTGGAGGTTTTTTAACTCTCCTTATTGAGGAAGTGCTTTCTTCCTAAAGATGGGATCTGGCTCAGATCAGTTGTTGTTAGACAATGTATTCCTTCAAAATTCAGAGTTACACAAAGCTCCTATTAAGTTATCCATTGGCTATTTATTTTCCCCAGCCACACTGCACATTTTCTAACAGCTTATTGCTATAAAATAATCACATTTCTATAAAGTTATCGCATCTACATGAAAAACTCCTCCATCATATTTTTTTAAACATTTCTCCCTAAAGTTAAAAGATGTCTAATGCAGTCCATGTATACAAAATAAATACTTTCAGCATTTTAGACTGCTTTCTAAACTGATAAATTTCACCCTGATAAATGCAAATTCAGCAGCATTTCTTTTAAGATTACTTTGTTTTCTTTTCACCCCAAAACCGGTTTGAAGTGGAAGCGTGGTATCTAAAATGGATTCATAATATTAAAAAATTGCATCTGTGCTCAGGAATTTTATACATTTATAAATATTCCTGTATATTTCTGTATTTCCTATTCTACATCAACAAAATTCAATTACATTTGCTGGCCAAGGGAGTGATGAGGACTTGTCCAGGTCTCTCCCTCTCTCCTGGTTCCTCAGAAGGACAAAAGTGGGACCCAGGGGATAGAAAAGGGCCAGCCTGCAAAATCTGCACTCAGGTGCTGAGTTTAGAGTCACTGGAACTTTTAATCACCCCTGAGCACTTCTAGGTTGTATTTTTATGTTTTAACACTGATCTTCACAGTTCTTTATCCATTTAAACCACAGTAACTTTGAGCAGAAATCTCAAACTCTTGCGGTATCGATAGCAAAGGATTTTATCCTCACCTCTTAACCCTTAAGCCAAAAAACCCCAAGAATTATCAGTTTTCCAAATAAGTGTTTCATGGAGGTTGTTATTCATCACCAGAAAGTTCTCAGGCAATTTTGATCACAGGGAAAAAAAAAAAAAGTTCATGTTTTAAGTGAAGTGTACATGGTTTCTTTCCAGCTGATCGGCCCTGATAGCACATCAAATTCAAAGCCTTGTGTCCAGCTATTAAAGCAGAATTTAACAGCACAAACGTGAGTGTGCCTTCCACACTTTAAAAACTGCCTGTAATCAAAATCTAATTAGTATTCTATTTTCCTAGTGGGAAAACAGAGAGAAATGCACACAGACAGACATGGTGTTAGATATTAAGCCAAAAGATGTCTCCAGAAACCAGCCATTCATCTTTTGCCTTTTTTTTTTCTCCCCTCTCTTCCTTTATCACCAACATCTTGTCTCTTGAAATATAGACATCGCTAAATCAAAAACACTTACCTTTTCACATCATTATAGAATTGCTCAGATTAAATAAGAGCTCTGTGCAGCTCCTCAAATCTCAGCTATGTTTTCAAACCACCAGGGAGGGCTAGTTCTTCCTGCTCACACAATTATCAAATTGTTGCCAATCTGAGCGTTCCCTGTATCAATCTCATTATTATTAAGCAGCTGAAATCACCTATGGATCTCATTAGCATCACCAGGAAAAAGGTCGCAAGGTGACAGCTGCAATTTTCTTTAAAATTATCATCAGAATAACGTTTTTTTTAGACATTCTTGACGTTGTTTTAGTGCATTTCTCATGGTAAAAAGGAGAATTTAAGGACCTTAGAACTCTGCTCGGTTTGGTTTGCTTGTTGTGGGATTTTATTTTATTTTTGTTTACTTTGGAATAACAGGGACATGATCATCCATCCTTTGTTTTCCTGCTGGAACTCCTGAGGTTACTGGGTGGCTCACACTGTAAAAGAAAGCGAGGTCAAATCAGTAAAAATGAACTCCTTTTGAAAAGTTAATTAGTCACTGAAAATGCATGAGCATTAAGGGAAAAAAAAAAAAAAAAAGAAAGGAAAGAAATGCAGTTTTAGCAGGACTTTCTCTTAGCAACTGCTCAGTTTTCATCATTTCATCTTTTAAAGGTGTCTGTCAGTTTTCCAGCTATAAAAATAATCTTAAACAGAAAAAAAGAAACAATTTTTCAATATGACTAAAAAGCATAAAATTGCCTTCCTCATGTTTTCAGGGGAAAAAAAAAAGGCTGCCAGAACTTGTTTATAAATTACAAGTAAACACAAAAGAGAACAATCCTTGCTGGCCGTCTCCCACTCACTTTTAAGTGGATCACTCTGCAAAATATTCTGCTGTTGGGTTGATATTTTTAGAGGGAAACATTTTTGCTCAGTAATGTGGAAATAAAATAACTGCAATCACTTCCTTCCTCTGAGAAAATGACACATAGCATTTTATATTTAAAATTCAATTGAGAAAGAAACTGTATTTTTTTTTTTTTTTACCCAAAGCCTCGGAGCTGTGCATTCTATTTTTATTTTTTTCTTCCTCTGGTCTGTGTCTCTGCTGCATTTTGGATCTGAACTTAATAGAAGATGCTGCAGAAAGCAGCAGCTACAAGTAGTGGCAGAGACTTATCAAACAAATATGCAAGGGGAGGACAGAGAGGATGAACAAAACAACGCTCACAAGTTCAGGATATGATTGCTCTGGATGACTGCAAACTGCCACAGATTTTCATTCCTGTCTCTCATTAATTCCTCTTACTCCTGAAGTGTTATCAAGCAGGAATTCCTTTTGAAACTGCCTGTAAGATCACCCGGGTTTTGGGCACAAATCTGCTGTGCAAATCGGTCATAAAAACACCAAAATGATCCTCACCAGCGTTTGCAATTGTTGCCATTTTTTAACAGCATTTAAGGAGCGATTTTCACCTCTTCCCTTTTTATTGAGCAAGGGAAGGTGCAGATTTTAAAGTAGATATTGCAATTTCTGCTCTCTTACCTGATGTGCTACCTCATTATCCACACCCTCTAATGACTCAACACCTTCTTGCCACAAACAACTGCCTGAAACAGCTCTGATCAAAATACAAACCCCACAAATAATTGCACCCAACAATGGATTTGCCTGTTTCAGAAATAAATTCGCCTAAAAAGGTGAAATATCTCCATCTAGACACAAACATTTCATAAACAAATCTCCCTCTTTTTGTAACTACTCACACAACTCCACGTAACACGATCTTGTAACACAAACAGCCATAAATACAAAACACACAAGGGCTAAAAATGTATGGCTATTAATATTTTTAATAGAAATCATCCCTATCTTCCAAAGGCGTCCTTTGTAGCTTTCTTGCCTTTTAAATTCAGCTATTCTTGAGCACAGTTTGTCTTTGAAATATGTCAGGATAATGCATTATTGAAGTACTGTACTGAGACTGTACATAAAATCAGTCACGTTCAACAAATTTCCATTTTACTTAGGTTTTTTTTTTATAATTATTCCTCACTTCTATCACAGCCCCATCCTCAAGAGCTCTCTGGTTACATCACTAAAATTAACCACAACCTACAGGTTCTGTCTCCCAGGGACTTGCCATCAAGAGAAACAGGAGGTAAAGGAAGAAAGCAAAATAAAATACTTTTCTTATCATTCCTGTGAATAATAAATGAACCAGGTTGCAAAATTAAGCACTGGACAGATGACCTGGATATTAATAAAACTTTGTTAACTGACCAGATGCATCAGAATGGTTTATTTCTCAATGTGCAAATTTTGAAAGCTGCGGGGAATGGAAAAACAAGGATTTAAAACCTGTCTTAAAACTTCTGGCTTGAATTGCCAATGCTTGGTGCAAGAAAGAGTTAAGTCTAACAAGCAGAAAAAAAGAAATTAACTAAAGTAAGGCCCTTGTGATACAATGACACTTGCTCTATGCTCTTACAGAGAAAAACACGATGATAAAACACCACAAAGAGGAGTGTTATGAATTTTATTAATGACTAGAAGACAGTGTGCAAAACATCAAAGGTCTGTGGAAAAGATTAATGACCCCGTGTGAGACTGTTTAATTACCTCCAGCTAATTAGATTCTTGACCAAATTTTTAATATCTGCATTCCTTCTAAAGCCTAATTGAGATTCCACATTATTTATCAATCTTTCAAAAAGCCCTTAGTGCGCTGCTTTTTTTTTTAGGTTTTTTTTTTTTTTTTCCCTTTGCACTTTGACTCCATTTATGGTCAATTATTAAATAAATAGCAAAGTAACTGTTCTCTCCAAAGTGTGTCTGTGGAACACTTTCTGCCTGTTTATTTTGACTGCGAGCCTATCGCTGGCATCTCTCGGACGTAACGAAGCACTGGGAGAAATAAACTGACCGACTGCACTGTAAACAGCAGTGATAATATTTTTGTTATCGTGCTCAGGAACTCCTCATGTGGTTTCTGTAAATCAGCCTTTGCTGCTGGCAGTTAATCCTGACTCCTTAGGCCGGGCCCAGCCGCGGCGCGAGCGTTATCGCGCAAAAGGAGGAGAGGCCCGTCCTTGCTGTTGGATGATTTTCCTCCTGCCCATGTAGGAATACTCCAGTCCTGCAAACCAGCACTTCAATGACTTGTCTTTTAAAAGGAGATTCATGTCAGAAGGCAAGGGGCACCTGCAAAAATTATTTATTTTTTAAATCTCTTCATATCTCCCGTTACCCCCAGCTAGCGACCGGTGTCTGGGCCACGCATAAAGACTGACCTTGGTTTAAGGTTTGCCTTGATTCTGCTTTAAGATTTTCCACAAAACTTTCATCAATTCATTTTGGAGTGCAGGAAAAGGGGAAAAGCCAGGCATTTCAAGGTCTGTGATGGAGAACATAATTTTGCGTGACTTTGGATAATAAAGCACTTCCCAGAGTCTCTGCTCTCTTCCTTTGCTTTAGCTATAAACCCAAGTGTCTGATTTGAAACCATTTGCTTTGAAAATCCTTTTGTAAGTTTTATTATAAATTA
The DNA here is from genome assembly GCA_009764595.1 of Geothlypis trichas. Classification (NCBI taxonomy): domain Eukaryota; kingdom Metazoa; phylum Chordata; class Aves; order Passeriformes; family Parulidae; genus Geothlypis; species Geothlypis trichas. The sequence continues at coordinate 3,249,291 of CM019907.1, read as the reverse complement.
GGAAAACGAACTGTGCACGTGCAAAATTATATCTTTATATTGCATGTATAAAATGAAACACTTCGGGAAAATTTCTTTGCCATTTCATATAGATTTTTTTTCCAAATTATCCACTAGAGTTTAGCTCATAAAATCATACCACATATGTGGAAATATAGGGGATAGATTAAAAGAAATAGATGCATTCTCTATTAAATTTGACGTGTTTTCTGTTATTTGCATAAAACATTGTTGGCTGGCACAACTATTAAAATACAGAGGATTTTTTATCTCTGATGTAGCCATGAGTGTCTGTATGTACAGACAGACACTGAAAAATTCTATAACATTTAATGCATGCAACTCTAATAAATGTAGAGGGAACAGGACTTGGAGGGAGGGATCACATTTTTCATTATCACATTTGCAACAAGCCCTATCCAATGGGATGCAAACATCCATTGTTATCACAAAAACACATCATTTAATAATATAAAAAAGTGCATGTCAAAATGGCAAAGAATGCAAATCAATACAAAAGGATAACGAACCAGGCATGGGAGAGACACGTAATACATTATCTTTAATTTCTTGGGAGTGACGAAATATCTGGTTACACACTAAATCATTCACAGGAATCCTGCAGGAATAAACTTATTTGGGATGCAGTAGTCAAAGTCACTTGATCTCTCTGATGCAATAAAAAACTTAAAGTGCCTAAAATCTGTGTACCCAGTATTTATTGTGTGCTCCAGCTGGTAGAGAACTGCTTCAAACCCATTAAACACTTTGTCCTTATAGGTGTGGATATTAATAATATAATTTGTTTTGATCAATGTACCATAAATTAGGGTAATGTTTTTTAGGTTTGTTCCTTGCTAAATAAATGATTGGGATAAAAAAAATGGCCCTGTTGAAGAGAGAATCCACTTTTTTGCAAAACTGATGTCACTTTTGATGTTTTCCCATGGAAAAAGAGCTGACATTTCCTGTCTCACCCTCCAGACCACCCTTATTTCTTTCACCAGGCTGAGCAGGGTCAGTGTTTCTCTCTCCCAGCCTGCACCTGAGGGATTCTCTCTGTGCCTTTCACACCTGATCCACAGCTCCAGCCCCAAATGTGTGACAGGGGATGGATGCTCCTGTGCTTTGGCAGGACCATGATGGATATTGGTACTGAAGTAACTGATCTGGACGGATGAGGTGATGATGGAATTAATTAAAATGGCAATTCAGGCCTAGTTTAACTAAATGCTGTGCTTTAAACCAAGCATTTGATTTGGGTTTAGAATTCCTCAACCCAGGGAGTCCCTCTTTAGTCCCTGGGGGCATCCCCTGCCCTGCTCCCCACCAGGCATCCTCCAGAGATTTCCCTTCTCCCCCCTGCTATAACACAGGCTGCTCCAGGGAGGTTTGAACAACCACAGCACACCCAGGAAAACTGAGCAGCTCTGTTGGAATCATGGAATCACTGAATTATTAAGTTTGGAAAAACCTCCTAAGATCACCCAATCCAACTGTTACCACAGCTCTGCCAAATCTACCACTGACCCTGCCCCCTGAGCTCCACCTCTCCACATTTTTTAATGTTCAAATCTCCACTTATTCCATTTATTTCTAGCTATGGATGGATGCTGCTGATGGTGCAACAGTCATTTCAAAACAAGCAAACAAACAAAACCCCACACCCACAAAGCAAACAGCAAACCAAACGCTCAGTTTCACCAGACCCAGGACAAAAAATATCCCTGCTGAGGAAGAAAATTTGGGGATTGGTGCAGCATCCAGAAAAGGTAGTGAGAGGCTGAGGGGAGGGCGTGAGGCAGCAGGAGCATTCCCTTACTTTAAAAGAGAATTTATTAGCCCAGTCTTCCCCTGTGGCCTTTGAGAGAGTCAATAACGAGCTTCTCTCCTCTGCTCTTCCACCTAGGAAAGACAGACAGATACCTCCACTGCTGACCCAAAATCTGCATCTCTCTGGGAGGGACTCTCAGCCCAGAATTCTGCTCAGAGCAGAATTTCTTCATTTTCAGTAATATTCACTCTCAATATTCTTATCTGAGACTCTCCATCCCATCTAACACTGGATATTTAAAGTAACAGAACAATGTAAGCTGAGTAATTATACTGAAAGAACAGAGTAAGACAAATTTTGTTGTTTGGATTTTTGTTTTTCTGAATTTTAAATAATCTGTTTTGTCCTAATCTGCTGAATTAGTGTTTGCCTTTATGCCAATATGTTCTCATATGTCTGGAACTCTTGCATATTTTTACATCTTTCTACACCAAGCCTGCCCAAAACCAAGATCACTTCTAACTTAAAGTGCTCCTAAAAATTTGAAGTGCTCTATTAATTTTAAATTGCTCTACATCATGTCTGCTTAGAATCCCAACTGCTTTTTCACGCAAAAAATATTAAACTATAAAATGCACATCTGCAACATAACAGCTACACAGCTTTTTTTTTTTCTTTTTATTTTAAACATCAGCTTTCTCTCTTTTTTCTTTATCTTTGAAAGAAAAAAAATGCTCTCAGAGAAAAATAATAGAACGAGTCATCACAGGTTTTATTGGGAGCCTCCCTCTATGGAAAACCTTTTAGGTTTGTCACAGGACTAAATATATTTTATGTCCACCAATTGGTAGCACATAGTCCTGCCCATTAACCCTCTTGACCTCAATAAATTATGATTTCCTGGCAGGAGCAGCATCCCTGGAAGACTGACACATCCCCAAACGCGCCCTGAGGGTTAACAACCCTCCCCAGGATTTTTACAAAGCATCTCCTGATCCCCGACTTCTGTCTCAGGCAGCTCTCCCGAAAATGTTCTCAAAGCCTTTGGTGTTTTCAGAGCCCTGGCTTTATCCTCAGCGAGGGGAAGGGATGGCATGGCTTCCAGCTGAGCCCGTCAGGTTAGCAGGGCAACAACAAAGCCCTGGTGCTCCACCAGCACAGCTTCCCTGCCGGGCACCTTCCCAGGGTCACCGAGGTGTCCCTCTGCCTCCCTCTGCTCACATCAGCTCTCCACAGAGCCATCCCCACACCTGACCCTCAGGGCTCTGTGCAATCCAGCCCTGCCTGCCTCCCACCACCTCTGCCTTCTCTTTGATGTTTATGAAGGGATGTTGTTAAAAGGAACTTGTTGAAAGACAAAGGAACTGCACTTACTGGCAAGATAGGGCTGACTCAATGTAAACTGTACTTTAGTCAGGGTATTGGTGGGCTTTGGTGGCCAGGCTGATTTTTGGGACAGATTTTTAAACTGAAGGCCTCTCATTTTCTGTACTCACACAGCAACTCCAGCACTAACAAGTGGATTCACTGTCAAAGTCATTTTCCTTGCGCCACTGTATCCAAAGTACTTTATATTAATCTATCAAAAGGTCACTGCTCCTTTAGCGAGTGACCATAAATATACACAAATACAAAAACCCTGCTCTGAGCCTGCCATGGATCAAGCTCCTCCAGATCCATATATATTTGCTGCTTTGCCATGGAGATATAAACCCAGCTGAGTGATGGGATGAAGCAATAACCCTTCCCGGCCATGGTGCTTTATCTTGGGAGCAGCCTGGGAGGTGCTGATTATTTACACACAGTCCATCACAAGAAGCTGCTCCTGGGATATTTTCCAAGCATCAGATTCACACAAAGTTGCTTGACTTTAAATTAGAGCTGGATCTCTACGTGCACTTCACTCTTCAGAGCATCTCTGCTACCAGAGCAGCTGGGCTCCTGCTGGGACATGGATTTTTGTTGGGAGGGGCAGCTCATCCAGGATTAGAAGGGACATTCCCAGCTAACCAAGGAGTCACCTGCCTCACTTGAACAAATTCCAGTTTATTTTCCAATATAATCCCAACTGCATCCTCATTAATCTCTGCAGGGGAGCAGAGTCCTTACTGACACAAACAAGGCTCCCACCTGGAAAAAGGATGTGATTCTTTCTTTGGTAATATCTTTTATCTATTGAAAGAATTTCCTTTTTTGCATTATCACAATGTAACTTGTATTATTGAATGCTGATTCCTTTATTACCTGTGAATCCACACAAATTCCCAGTGGGATTGTGGCTCCTGAAGATTTCTTTGATGTTCATTTTCCCTTGGGGACAACACTGTCAGGTGAAACTTTTTCAATCCCTAACCAGACACAAATCTAAGGGTATTTAAATGTTTGTTTGCTCTGATTAAAAGGCAATTGCTGTGGCAAAGGCACTGATGTATTTGTCTCAAATGAGATTAACATTTCATTATTCACTGGATCAAAACTTCCCATCGAGGTAGAGGCAGCAGCTTTATTTATGGAATGTAACATCTCATAAAAAGAAGAGGGACTGGATGAGCTGGAAGGCTCCTTCTGACCCAAACCATTCTGGGATTCTGTGATGATTCCATGAAACAGCAATGAGACCAGAAACACTGCAACAAACCAGCAGCAACAAAACCAAAGGGTGATCTCATCTTTCCCTCTGGGAATTGCATTTCCCCTGAGTGAGGAAGAGCCACCCCTGCTGCCCACAAGGCTGGAGCCCCCTCCTGCAGCCCTGAACAAATAACCTGTCCTGCAGGACAAATAACTGCTCCCACCTGGAAGTGTGACTGAAACATCCTGTGTAACTTTTAGTTATAACTTACAACCACATTGAATATTTCTTCTTCCTTACCTCTCAATGGAGAAGTTATATTTTGGGAATATTATGGGGAATCAGCGACCTACTCATGAATCCACCTTAGCTATAAAGCCTCCATCACTACTGGAGTTTTTCCACTCTGTACCAGGAAACACTGAAGTCACATTTCCCCTTTACCTGACTGCAAGGTACATAGAATAAAATGTCTACAGCTGCCATGACAAACCACCCATCCCTATCCCATCCCCTGGGACAGCTTTCTGCCACTTGAACGTTCTCTGAGTTCCAGTTTCCTGGACAAGCCTTTGGTTCAATAAAAATTTGCTGGATGCAAAACCTGTGGTTATATTGGGTTTTGTTAAGCAGTTCCCTAATAAAGGCCAGTGCATGTTGAGCCTTCATAGTAACTCAGATGTGACACAAATAATACAGCAGATAATTGCAGTGCCCTTTCACTCACCTCAAATTTAAACAAAGGTTAAGCTGCCCTTTAGAAAAGTAAATATTTTCTGTAGTCAAATAAGTGTAGACACCTTTAGAAACAAGGATATATTGCCAAATGAAACTGAATGGAAAATGGGAACAATAGAATCATTTCAAAATATTAAAGATGCAGAACTGCTCAGCAGAAGCAGCAGCCAGACATCCTGGCATCATGGACTGTCCCTTACCTTACAAAATTCCCAGGCTGGTCTCCATATGTTCTCCAAGAACTGTTGCTTGAAATTTCTGTCTGGTCACAGCAGATAGGAGAGAGAAATATTAAAAATAAGAAAGTGCATAATCTCCTCGCCCCCTTAAGTCTGGTAAACAATTTATATCAAATTTCATACAACAGAACGAATCCACGGACCTTTAAGTAATTAAGAAACAGACACCGAGGCTTCAAAAATAAACTTTAGGGGAAATCTCCCATAGTGGCCAGGAAATGGCTGGTAGGTTTTATTTAGTTCTCATAGCCCAAGGTTTAGCTGTGAGGGAGATAAGAACCAGGTGTGTTTTACACATCTAATTTGTTTAGTCTGAAGCTCATTCAAACAGCACTTTTCATCTCCGACTTCTAAAATCTCAGTCAGAAATAGTCAGGGACCCCAAATGAGAGGGATCACCGTTGTGGGGAGGAAATTGTCCATTATTTCTGCTGTGCCTGGTTTGGGGGGCTGGAGGGTGGTCAGGCATCCTTCTGGTGGCTGTGCTGAGCTGGAACCATGGGCTCACTGAGGCTGGAAAAGACCTCCAGGACCATCAGGTCCATCCTTCAGCTGATCACCACCACTTGCACTAACCCAAAAATCCCCCATCTACTCGTGTTTTGGACATTTTCAGGGATGGTGGCTCCGTCAGATGGTCCAGATGACAATCAAACAGTCAGTACTGTCCAATAAATCCTCTCATACTAAAGGCAAAACAACCCTGAATCACTTCTAGGGATTTAGGCCCAAATAACCTCTCTCTGCTGAATAGCCCAGTGAAAGCTGATAAAAGCCCAAATATATCTGATTTTCTACCTTGAGATCAGCAAGCCATGAGCTCCTTTTTGGATGGGGGAGGCAGCTGAGCATGTATTCAAAGCTGGGGCCTGCAGAAAGCTCTGCTGGGAGCAGATTCATTCTCCAGGGATGCACAGGAGGAGGCTCCATGGCTGCAAATCTGCAGCCAGACTTCCCTTTGGCAGGGGTAGGTAGATGCTCTGTAAAGCAGACAAAAATGTTAAAAACTTTGGTTCTTAATATTTTGGCTTTCAACCACCTCTGGCAATAAGGGAATTGCAAGATATTTGGTCAAGGATCACTTTACACATAAAAAGCAAGGGGTTAATTTGTGGCAGTAACATTCCCAGTGCTCCAAGACATGGCAAACCAGTAGAAAACAGGTAAAATATCCATGATTACCATTGCAGTGCTGACTTAACCTGACTTCCAGGCTCTGCTTGAGTCTCCCAGTCCTATTGGTGTAAGTCACATCCAACTTCAACTGTACTTGCATTTTGACAAGGATTAATCGTGCCCTTCTCTGTTTGATCCACCTAAAAAACAAATAGCCAATGAATTTACACCCTGATACTTATTCATGAACAAGTTGTGCCCCTGAATTTTAACATGCTATGCCTTAAACCATCAGCTGTATATCTGCTTTATGGGATGCTCCTACATAAGCTGGCAGTCCATCAATTCAGTGTCCATACATTTCTTTGAAAGCCATATTATAATTAGAGCTTAGGTTAATACTATTCCGTAACCATAAAGCAGACGTAAAATAATTATAACTCATTTAGTGAAATTAGAAAAAGAGCAATTATTAGGCTCCCATTGTGAGGCTTTGCTGTGAGGGACAGATAATCTATCTGCAAGATGTACTTTAAGAACACCATTTTGAAAGAAATAAAGTAGATAAATTACTGTTTTGTTTGGGTTTAAGAAAACTTAGCCCCATAAATACAAGTTCAACAAACATAAAGGATGTGTGCAAGGGAAGTGAAAGTTCTACTGCAAGGAGAGAGATTAAAGTATTTAGATGAAGCTTTCCTGACAAGGCCTCTCAGGATGTTGGGAAGCTTGATCTGCAAAGATTTGCAAGGCATTAAATACCACAGGGATGTGGACAAAGGCCTATAAACTTCCAGCTGAACGTGAGGATGTGCACGGCTGGAGCAGGAGGGAGTGGGATCAGCAATGCTGACGTGAGCCTGAGAGTGCAGCACTTCACAGAATTCCAGAATATTTGGGTTGGAAGGGAACTTAAAGCCCATCCCATTGCTGCCATGGGCAGGGACACCTTCCACTAGACCTGGCTTCTCCAAGCCCCAGTGTACAACCTGGTCTTGGACAATTCCAGGAATTTCTCACAAGTTTAATTAGGATTTATGCATCAGGATTTCTCATTCTCCAGCCTCCTGGTATGCTGAGATATCCATTTTTATGGGAAGGAATCACTTTTTGCTGCAAACACACCTTCCAGGCTGAAGTAGAGTTTAGGATTCTATTGAGCCAACAATTTGCCCACTTTTACCTTCTGAGAAAGGAGACTGAGATAGCAAAATTCCTGATGAATCAGCAACTGAAATGATGCCTTTTCCTGAAAGACTCTTGTCCAGCTGCTGCTCCCACAGAGGAAAAATCCCCAGTATTGTCATTTCCTTAAAGAACAGAACTTGCAGATAAGAGGGATTTTTCTCCTCCCCTCCCAATGCAGCATCACAGTCTGAATTGTGCTTTAGACCTTTGGTCCTATGGCTTTTGCTTTTGTTGGTTCACTTAAAGTAATAAAAAATTACATGTTACACTGGAAGAGAATAAGTTTAGATTGGATTTTGGGAAGAAATTCTTCCCTGTGAGGGTGGGGAGGCCCTGGCAGAAGTTTCTCAGAGAAGCTGTGGCTGTCCCTGGATCCCTGGAGGTGTCCAAGGCCAGGCTGGATGGGGCTTGGAGCAACCAAGGCAGGGCCTGGGACTGGATGAGTTTCAAATTCCCTCCCAACCAAATCATTCCAGCATTCAGTTACTGATCAATTTGTAAGGAAGTTTGACTTTGTCCACCTCAAAAGGGCTTTATAAAAGCCAAATGTTTCCCACAAGAAGAGGATCTGAACAAAAATCCTTCTCACGGTACTCAGAACCCAACCCAAAAACCAGAGCAAGACCCAATCACAGGGAAATCAATGAGTTCATGAAAATGTGTAAAACACATTGTGGTGGCAGAGCTAAACACAACAGAGCACAGAGAGGCTCCTGCTAACTGCTGGCTTTAAAAACCACAATGAATTAAACACCAAATGGCTTTAAAGTGCCTGTAATTTATTCAAAGCAACTCTACACTGATATTTCTCATTTCTTTTGGGGTCAGCACATTTATGATTCATATTTTCAGTCTCATCTCTCCACAGTCGAGAGAGACAGAAGGAAGCCTCTACTATCAGGCTGATTTCAAAAGCTGGAGGTAAAAACATCAAATGTCACACAATATGGCAAAAAATTATCTCAAACTCTAAGAAATTCTTTGTTTCTTCAGCATAATTTCTCTGGAATGCTTTAGAACTTTCAAAGAATCCTATTAACTCCTCCGTGCCTTATTTATAGCTACATGAGAAATCAATCAGCTATCAACTATTTTGGAAATAAAAAGGGGAAAAGCACATACAAAACACTTCTATTTTTTTTAAATGCATGTGTTATTCCATGATTTCTATGGCCAAGTAAAACCTTGTTTATTGGTTTTTGTTGTAACACAATTTCTCATCAAATGAACCCTTGGAAACAGGAGTGTGGTGAGGGAAATCTGACACTCCCAACATTTCATGTAAAAGTTATTCTGGGTTTCCTGTTTGAATAGTGGGAATGTGCTGCTGGAACTGTAGGAATGGGGGAACGACCCCACTTCATCACTAATTTTACTTTCCAAGTGACTGGAAAATTCTCCAGTGTTTCCTGTTAAACAACACAAAAGACAAGTTCAGAGACCTGGTACCTCTGACAGTTGTGAAAGACAGGGGAAAAAAAATGAATGACATTCTCCAGAGGATATTTTTCTGTCACTTAAGCAGTTTACATATTTCTCTACTTTTACTGTATTTTTCTTCTTCTGATCACCAGGGATCTTATGTGAGTTTAGGGTCATTAGGGCTCTGTCTAGTGCCAGACAGATTCTGCTACAGTCAGATTTTTATGATGACAGCATGAAATTTTTGGAATGCACTGGCGAGTTGTGGGACTATTGACTGTCATTAAAAAGAAAAAAAAATAAATATATCTTTGCTTTCTTGCGCTACAAGCAAGGCTTTGCCTTTAAATTTTGCAAAACACAGATGATTTCTTAGAAGACATGAAAAAAGCAGCAAGTAAGTTTAATAATTAGTGTTAAAAATATTGAACTGATTTTTTCCATCAAGATAATTTTTTTTCCAGGGTTAAGAGTCAGAGAACAAGACTAGGGAAAACACAAAATATAAAAAAAAAAAGCCAATGAAGAATTTGACATTTTTATTTAATTATTTCTTTCCTTCTGTCTCCTTCCCCTTTCTTTTCAGTGTTTCAATCTGTTCTCCCCATCCTTGGGGAACACTGCTTGAACCTGCATTTGTGAATTATAAGCTCTCTGTACTGTACATAGCAGTTGTTAAGGATCAACTGATTAACCATTTTATCCAAGATTTAGAGGACTCATTCCAATTTTTACAACTCCATGTGGTTTTTAAATATTGTAATGTTTTCAACCAATATGTTTTCCATCTCCCAGCTGTAAAACAATACCTATTGGCTTGGGGGGAGGGAATTTATTTTTGTACAGTTTTGGTATAATACAATTTTTTTTGCACGCTGCTAGCAGCATCTTCTGGGAAAGAGTGAAAAAAGCCTCAAGATGAAATATTGTTCTGCTCATTCCTTGCTCATTCACTTGGGCCACTGAAATATTATGGTCCAAACCTTTGTTAGCACACTGAACTACCCAGAAAGGGACAGATAATGGGATTCACAAATTCACCTGTTTCATGGCTTAGCAAACCCTTTAAATTCTTTCCTATATTAATATCCTGTGTATTTTTAAATTGAGAAATAGAGGGCTCACACAAAACATGCCAAACTCAGAAGATTTGTCTGTGTGGGCACTCAAAACTGTTTTATTGAGCTGTGGGTTTGTGTCAAGACTCTAAGCAGAAGGCATGGTTGGAATTTGTGCCCCTCTGCAGCTTTTGTTAACAGAATTTTCTCTTGGGGTTTTCTCTTTATTCAAAGAGTTACAAAACAAAAGGTACAAATTGACCTGAAGGGTTGGTGAGTAAATTTGACACCAATGTGATGCTCTGGGCACCTCAGCCTTTGTTTTCTAATGGCCTTAAAAGAAAAGTCCTTCCTTCAGGAAGTTCAGATGTGTTTTTCTGAGTATCCAAATTTCTAAGGTTTGGCTTTGGGTTGCAAATTTTAGATCTTTACCCTTTCAGCTGATGTCAGTGTAAACATTAAAGGCTTTATCCTCTCGTGCTCCTCCCATGGTTTGAGCTGTACAAAGAATTTACAGAATTGCCTGTTTATCACCACCACCATCACTGATAATGCCATAATATTGTGATCATATTATCACAACATAGCAGCTAATACAATAAGAACATAATGATGGCAATTATAATTTTAGCTAATGTTATTTAGTGTAATAAAACAACGCTCTAACAAGTATAATAACAAAAATAATATTTAAGGTCCTGAGCAGGAACAAACATGCTGCTTGGGCTAATGTACAATGCACACTTAACTGTTGATTTCACAATAAAATCTAAATACTATCAAAGAGCACCAATTTGCCTCACAGGAACTAACCAGGCAGGACAAATTTAAATTGGTTTACCCTGCATTCTTTGTGAGTTGATCTAAATTCATATTTACCACAGAGCAGGAATGTGGGCAAATACTGCAGAGACATCCGTGCCCAGTTGACCCACACTGGAAATCTAAATTAGGAGGGAATTTCTCCATGGCCTGATAGACCCTTCTCAATTAACACTGGAGCATCTTCATTTCACTATAAACACAAACAAAAACAAGACATGATCAAAGACACAGTATCTGAGTTTGAAAAGCCAGGTGTCTGCTAAGGAAGGCAGGAGGCCCCCTTGAAATGGAAAATGTAAACCCCCTCCTTCTGAATTATTATAATTTTGAAATTAAGGGGCTCTCAGGTAAAGATATAGGAGTAGGAATAAGAGTTCTTTACTAGGAAAATTAAAAATATAAATGTAATAGTACAAAAAAAAAAAAAAACAAACCACTGTCAGGTGGCTCAGGGTGGTGTCCCAGTCCCATCCCAGGGTGGCTCAGCCCTCCTGCAGTGCCAGCTGTGGTTCTGCTGGAGCAGGGATCCTGCACAAGGGGGGAGTTTTCCTCTGCAGCTCCAGGGCTGCTGGAGATGGGCCTGGGCTCCTCTGGGAGTGCAGGGGGCACAAAGCTGCTCCTCTGGCAATGCAGGGAGCACAAAGCTGCTCCTCTGGCAATGCAGGGAGCACAAAGCTGCTCCTCTGGCAATGCAGGGGGCACAAAGCTGCTCCTCTGGCAATGCAGGGGGCACAAAGCTGCTCCTCTGGGAATGCAGGGAGCACAAAGCTGCTCCTCTGGCCATGCAGGGAGCACAAAGCTGCTCCTCTGGCAATGCAGGAGCACAAAGCTGCTCCTCTGGCCATGCAGGGAGCACAAAGCTGCTCCTCTGGCAATGCAGGAGCACAAAGCTGCTCCTCTGGCCATGCAGGGAGCACAAAGCTGCTCCTCTGGGAATGCAGGGAGCACAAAGCTGCTCCTCTGGCAATGCAGGGGGCACAAAGCTGCTCCTCTGGCCATGCAGGGAGCACAAAGCTGCTCCTCTGGCAATGCAGGAGCACAAAGCTGCTCCTCTGGGAGTGCAGGGAGCACAAAGCTGCTCCTCTGGCAATGCAGGAGCACAAAGCTGCTCCTCTGGGAGTGCAGGGAGCACAAAGCTGCTCCTCTGGCCATGCAGGGGGCACAAAGCTGCTCCTCTGGGAATGCAGGGGGCAGAGGCTGCTGTGCTGTCCCAAAGCTCAGATTGTACCCAGGTAGGAATGCTTGGCTCCTGCCCTGGGCACAGCATCTCCCCATGGGATGATGGAATTGGATCAGCCATGCAGGGACACTCAGTGGCCATGGACAGAAGATAATTAATAATTAATGGCCCATGAACAGAAGAGATCTCCTGGAGGGAGGATCGGTTCTGGAAGAGATAAAGAAAACTGCCCAATGAACAGCAGAGAACTGCCCCACCTCTGACAAAAATAGAATACACACCCCCATGCCCAACCTAAGACATGTGGTCAGTAATAAAGACGTTGTCATTAATTAAGACACGGTCAAACAAACACTCGGATCTGAGATTTGTGATCCCAGCACTCTGGACATTGCTTGGAGTTATGAGCCACCAAGTGAATCCACCTCCTTCTCTGCTCCTCAATAGAGAATCCCCTAAGAACATTCCAGAACTGGGGACATCCAGTCAGGATGCAGGAGAGACCCAAACCTGAACCACTGCAGGGCCTCCTGCAATTTCTAGTGTAACTCACTTTGCCTCACCTGCTCCACCTGGAAACTCCTCCAGATGGAACTTCTTTAAAACCAGTACTAAGTGATAATTTAACTCCTGACTAAAAGCCTCTGCACAAATAATATCCAACAAATCCTACAAAGCACTTCCTAGGAAAACAGTGGGAATTTTACAATTACTGTATTTGTAAGGGAAGGGCTTGGATCTGAAATCTGCTGGCACTTGGACTTCCAAGCCTCTCACTTTGAGATTTTCCTTTTTTCTCTGTATTAAATAATGACATTTGATCCCTAATATCATATTTCTCCAAGGGCAGCTGGGAGGTTTCCTGCAGGTACTAATCCAGAGGGCAGCACAGAGGAAAAAAAAATATTAAATCATGCAGAGCTGCAAATAAAAAGGGCAAGAGTATCTAAATACAATAGTTTATTAATAACTGTGAATCTTACAGGATCTGGGTCAAACCTTTCATGCCAGGATCTCTTCATTCTTCCTGTGATACTCTGCAACTTCTTATTCCCACTGTGCTTCTCCCAGTCCTCTCCATCTTAAATTTCCCGTTACAGAAACACAAATTGCACAATCAATGCATTTTTAATTTTTTAGTTGAAACTGCAATGATATTTTTCAGAGAAAAGCATAAATATCAGCCTTCCTATGAAAAAAACTTTTCATATGAAATTTTCTTTTTGCAACAAATTTCTTTTGCCTGTAATATCCCAAAGAGTTTATGGCACAGCAGTCTTGACTGATGTGCTCTTCCTAGCATTGTTATACTGATAGGAATTCCACAATATTTTAATTATTTGACTGCTGTAGGTTAAAAAAAAAAAAAAAACTAACACAAGACTCTTAACTGAAAGAACATGAAAATTTCAATTTTTTTTTTTTATTTCCTTGACTTTATCTGGAAGTCTTGGACCAGTCCATATCCTGCCTTACCTTTTAGCTGTTTCACATGGATCCCATCTCTTTTTATGGGACTCTTGATGCCCACTGATGTTTTATGCATAATGATGCTCAAGTTTAATTGAGCTGTAAGCTTCAGCTTAATTATGAGCCTTCGTGATACCTTCAGCACTTTTTCTTCTCTGATTACTGTAACTGGTTCTCTCCAACCCCTTTAAAATCCTTAATCTATTAAACCACTTGTAGACAAGTCATTTTTAGGAGAAAGTCTAATTACTCTGTTGCAATTATCTTAATGCATCCTCGATATTTAGAGAGAAAAAAAAATAATAACCTGACTGGAATGCACTTTGTGGACTATTCCAGACATTCCCATTTAATGATCTGAGTCACACTGTGCGTCTCCTGTGCTTAAAATGAATTTATGTGGAGAAAGTGACACTCCAGGTCTCCTCAACTCTTCGGTTAAATTTCTGACCATTAACATTTCCCACAGATTTTAGAGATGTGACCATCAGACTTAGTGGGCAATTCTGCTTTTCTCAGCGCAAGAAATTCTCATTCTTTCAGTTTCAGAGCCAAAAAAAAGAGGTAAAACTTGAAAAAAATCCATTTACATGTGTCTTGAATGTATTTTGAAAAACACCAACAATTAACCTTTCAATAGATAAGCTTTGCCAAAAATCTGATGGGTTCTCATGGAACTAAAATGAAGAGAATTAAAATTATCCATGTTTGAACAAGATCATGTTCGTGCTCAGATATACAGATTTTGAAAAATCAGATTATATCAAAATAATGACATTTGATCCAGTCAGTTTTTTCAAGTATAAATTCTTTCTATACTTTCTATGCTTAAAATTTTATATATTTCATGTAGAACTCCTTTCTATACATTCTAATAATTGGCAATCATATAAAATACATTTCCTTACATCCTGGGTGTTGCTTGTCTATCAAACACTGTGAAGTGCTAATTTGTAAGAAGTGTTTTTACTTTTTAAGATAATATTTAGTCAATTTTGATTTATCTATAAAAATGAGCATTTTACAATAAACTTGTTGCCAAAAAAAGAAAAATAAATAAAATAAAATAAAATAAAATAAAATAAAATAAAATAAAATAAAATAAAATAAAATAAAATAAAATAAAATAAAATAAAATAAAATAAAATAAAAATAAATAGAAAGCACTGTGACCTAAGTCCTTTTACATCCAAATCCGATGCACTGTTCCTGACCCTGAGATTCCTGCTTAGCTGAAATACTTTAAAAAGCTTCCTGAGGGTTTGAAAATTAGTCTCAAAATTAGTCAACACATGTTATTCAAAAACCCAAAGAGAATAGAAGTGTGACCTTGAAAATTTTGTAATTATTTTATATCTGCTCTTAAAAATTTAACACATATTATAACTATAAATTAAACTATATATTGTCTGTAAATATAAATGTATTGAGTATATACCTAGTAATTAAAACCTAAAATAAAAAGGAATTCACACTAAGAACCAAAAGACACCAGCCTAACAAATGTGTGTGAGAGGAGGGAGCTGTACATTGCTTTTGTTAGTTCAGAGCTGAAAACCAAAAAACACCTAAGCTCTTTATATTTCAATGTCTTCATATTGTTTGTGTTAATAATGCTCTGCCATTTTCATTGGCAATGCATTGAGAGCATGGAAAAATAAAAATAAATTCATTTTAGAAATTAGGAGGACAAGGTTCAGCATTAATGTTGAATTTTCTCTCTCTGGTTCAGTTTCTTCACTTCTAGCACAAGCACAGCCTTAATGCTACACAAGTCCTGGAATTGGACTTTATTTAGGATATTCCTTCCCTCTTCTGGATTCCTCACTTGTTCCCTAATTTATAGATTTGTTTTCTGCAACAGGAATCTTGATAGGGCTTTTTTTCCTCATTTCTTCACTCGATGACCACATAATTATCTGCCTGTTTGGTTAAATTCCTGAATTTGGGATCAAATAAATTCCTTGCATATAAATGAGCATATCAAGTACAAGGAACATATCAATTCCAAATCAGTGATTTGTCTTCTTGCATTACAGGCTGCTTTCTCCAAAGGCATCACTTTCCATTTTGCACTTCACCAAGTGCAAGACTGAGCTTGCAGTTCTGGGCATTTCTGAAGCCTCCTGCTCTCCCTCAAATCCTGCAGGATTTGCTGAAACAATCCTTGTGGAGGACAACTGTGGTTGCCTAAGGAAATGCAGAATACAGAAGTTTACAGCTTATCAGCAAGTCCTGATTACAGTTTGTTCTTTATTGTCAAAAAGTGGTGAGAGATTTCCTTGTCTCTCTCTGCTTCTGTTTTCTTTTTCAATTTTCCCATTTTTTCTTTCTTTTCCATTTTTCTCCATTTGCTTTGTCATTTAAGCTTTCTGTAACTTCACCACTGCCATTCAAACTACTGGCAAAATATCTCCAGAGAGTGTTCACATGTTCATAAAAGCATATTTTAAATCTATATAACTCTTCTTGACCAGCGATCTCATTTTATATCGGGGAGAGAGAGAGAGAGAGAATTTCCCATTTACAAAACAAATGCTCCACATTTTTCTCTACTCCTTCAAAGCAGCCTTTCCATAACACATTTATAGTGTTGGTGTTGTAACATGATTTTTCAGGCAGGAGTTTCCTTCCAGGTCCATAACACAGCCCACTAAATCTTGTGGTGGGGCGATGCCGAGCGAGGAGAGCGAACAACACCGGGCTGACAATTCTCAAAAGCAGGAGCACTTTTCTGCCAAAAAAACCCCACTCACAGCTGCCTCCTCATCTCCTGGGGAAGTCAAGGTGTTCCCCTGGACCCACTTTGCAGCTCTGTGATCACGCCAGCGTTGTGGTGCTGCTCTGTAATCCGTGCAGATCAATCCAGCCTCGTTAGCATGGCCCCTGCAGCCGGCTGCCAGCCTCATCCGCCAGGGTGGGCAGCTCTGGGGGCTGCGTGTGCCAGCAGCCACAGCTGCCCTCCCTCTGCTCCTTCCCCCAGCAGGGCACTCCTTCTCCAGGGCTGGTGCTGCTCTCCAGGTGTTGGAACCCAGGACATCCCTCTGGCTGCCCTGGATGGCTCGAGATCCTGGTAAGGAGCTCAGAGACCTTGGCACAGAGTCAAAGACACCTGTGCCTTCAATTTTAACCCATGGGAACAATTAATAACTTTGTCTAAAGAGTTCCAAGCCACAGGAGTTTGAGTAGAATAGCTAATTTGTCACAGGGTGAAAAAGTAGAATTTTGGGGTTTTTAGAATGGGGGTTCAAGAGGCAAGATGGAAGAATCTGGGCATGTCCTGTCCTTCTTCTTCGTCTTCTTCTTGTACCCATCTTCTGCTGTGATGGTGGCACTTCTGGATTCGTCTAGAGTAGAGACAGACTGTCTAATATAGGTGATAATATTGGAAAATTATTGTAAATAAGTACACGTAGTTCTTAGTGTAAAAAGCCAACACCTCCCTGAGGGTGGTCAGTGTGCCACAACCCAACCTGCTGGACAGATCTCAGCAGATCAGAGAAAGAATGGAATAGATAAGAGAAAATAAAAAACCTTGAGAACCAGAGCCAAAGAATCCCGACTTCTTCTTCAACAGCAAAGCTAAGAAAAAAAGACTTTTTAATACCTCAAGAGCCTCTTCAACAACAACAAACCTGAGATCCAGGTGCACTTCTTCTCCAGGGCTGCTGCTGCTCTCCAGGTGCCCATGCCTGTCACTGCTGAGATGGTCACAACCCACAGAAGAAGATCATGAACTTCAGAAGGCTTCTTGCTGTTTATTTTAACAGCATGTGGTCTTTTACACCTTTGTACAAAGTTTTTACCTATTCATTGGCTACATAAATCAACATAATGTTCATTGGTGGAGGGTGGTCTCCACCACTGTTTTCCACCAACGTCCAACTGCAAGGCCCCCTTGTTTATCATTTATTCTCCTCTGTTTCCATGTCAACAGCCTTAGTAGAGCTCCTTTCAGGGGCAAAGGCAACTCTTATCAGGATCTCTTCTTCAACTAACTCTCTCTGGCTAACAGGCCAGCTGTCAGCCCCTTCCACACATGCCTTCCCAAATTCCAGCCCTGTTGGGACATGGGGACATCACCCACCAGCTCTCCACTCTGCGCTCCTTGCTCCTTCCCAAAGTGTTTGCCTTGCTGGTGTCACAGTGGTCCTGATTAATGAGCTCCTCCCCAGCTGAATTTCCAGCTTTATCCCTTTGCCCATACCCCAAAATGCACCCTGGGGTGGCCAATGCAATCTGCACTCTGCAGCCATTCTGATTTTGGCACTTCAAGAATCAGCTCAGACATGCAAAGAGCTGCAGTCTGAAAATTGCAACTGCAAACAAATCCAGCAGGATTCAGGCACTGAGGTGATATCAGAGCTCAAATTGAACACTTTCCTGCTGCCAAAACCTTCTCTTGGCTTTTTGTCAGGCCCAGGTCTTACCTTGCTGTACAGGGAGTTCACACCCATCATTATTCCATCTCCAGAAGAATCAGGTACAATAAGTGTTCTCTTCTGCCCCTCTATTTACTGCTTGGAGGTGACAAACCTGGGAAAGGTTTGGAAAGGTGTTTGTGATATTTTTTAAAGGGTTTTTTTTCTCTCAGGAATAGATTTACTAAACTAAATCCTTCATAGCTATCTCCTGCAAAGGTTAAACTGTGGCAAAATTGGAAGTTCAGTCACTATTAGAGAAATGGTATAAATTGCTGCAAATATTGGTAAATAGAAATGCACTTAAATCCAGAGCAGAAACACAACACTGTTTTCCAACAATTAATCACAGGAATAATTCATATGCATCACCTTCACTTCAGGACTTTAAATCAAATTTAACACTATTTTTCTAAGAGGTTATGCTTTGGTTCAGCAGGAGGTGATGCATGATGCAGAAATTGGTGAGACCTAAAACTTGATGCTACAGAAAATCAGTCTGGAGATTTGCAAAAGGTAATTGTGCTAATACAAATATATTCTCTGCAAATTAAATATCTTATTCTTCAAAGCTATACTGAGTTTCACACCACCAGTGTGAGGGGTGGTTGATACACCCAGAATGTGATTTTCTTGTATCTCAAACAATATTTTGAGAAAAATAGGGGGTTTGTCTCAGAATGTTAGTCTGAATGAGTGATTTCAGTTATCAGTAATCACAATTTTGATGGAATATGAGTCATTTATCTAAAACCCATAGGAAAAATCCATTTATAACTGGTTCATTGCATGTTTAGCTGGCTGAAAATAGAGCCAACATTTACCAGAAATTGTTTTCCTCCTGGACAATGACTGAATCTAGTGACCGTGTGTCAAACCATGGCAGAACAGAAGAAATTCAACCTGAGAATATTTCAGCTGAATTTGACCATTATATTTTCTTCCCAGCTGAAAATCTTTTGCACACCCATAAATTTCGAGATGATTGAAGCCACATTTCTCTTCCTCCAGGTGTAGAAAGCCCTCAATGTAATTCATCCTCACTGGGTCCCAGAGTAGCTTCTCTGCTTTCTCATGCCTTGTGTGAAGCACAAACTTTTCAGTCTGAAAGGTGCAAATTTTGTATCAGACCAAAGTGCAATTTAAAAAAATATTTCTCTGTTTCAGTATCAAAACTGTGAAAACTGGTAATTAGGCAAAATCCAAACCATTTGTATATTTTGGGGTCAGTAGGGACTATAACCACAACCTTTCTAACCCCAAAAAATTGTGCAGACAAAAGCATTTTATTCAAGACTAGATTCTCCTTATACACTTCACAATTTCCCAGGAAAATATTTACTTAAAAACTCCCAGGGAAAATATATTTCATGGGGAAAAGGCTGCTGAATTTAAGTAGCATGGTAAAGTACAATGTTTTGACTGGCTTTCTACAGTTATTTTTTCATAACTTTTAATAATGTGCTTCACTTCTGGTTTATTCAATAAGCAGCTCAATCACTTGATACTGAAATCACTCTCAAAATTTATTTCCTTCTATCAGGCATACGAACCAGTTTGTTATTTATAGGATGAATGTTATTATTGTAGGGTTTTCCATGGATGTTGACTGCCCACTACTGACTGATTGCCTGACCTTGGGAAAAACAAGATTACCACGACTCATTTTAAGAGAGTTTTACCAAGAAATAAATAGAATTTATAGAGAAAAAGTGAGAAAACAAATCTAAATTAGTGGATTTCACTTGAGAACTCATTTCAACCTACTTGATGGGGCTTGGAGGGTGGGCCTTGGTTTGCTTTGGTGTATTGTAGGTGTCAGAAGTATTTAAAAAATATGAAATTTGATTATTTCTTTCTGCCCATGTCTACAAATGCCCTCTGACAAAAGATCTCTGGAGATCAGTGTCTGACCTGTGGCCCAGGATCTTTCAGCACTCCCAAATTTTCTAGGTCCAAGCCAAGGTCAGACACTTCTCCTGCTGCCCAGGAGATGCTGGTCAGGATCTCCTCGATGCAAATCTTTTCCCTCATCAGGAAAAATTCCCTTTTACAGATCCTTCACTGGAGGATGCACCCAGCTGCAATCAGCAGCTTTCCCTGGAAGAGTTCACATCACATAACAGCTCCAAGCCTTCGTTTCAGCTCCAGTAGCCAAAGGCAAGGAAAAAAAAAAAACAAAAAAAGGCAGAAGTTGGGTTTGTTTTTATCCAGGGAAAATCAGGACACGTCCCTGACATTGAGATGTCTGCCTGACATTCCAGAGAAATCCAGAAACCATCACGTTTCCACTTGGAGCAAAAGCTTTGCCTTTGCATAACTACTCTCGGATTGGAGGGGTTATTTCAGATCCCTAATTTTATTTTTAGGGCCTGTGAAGTTCCACATGTCATAAGCTGTAATCACTCCGAGGGTGCTTACAGTAAATTCATGCCGAAGAATGGATGCAATAAGGGAAACTGATCCCACAGAACCCAGGGAAAAAAAGAAAGAAATTACAAGAAAATTAAACAAAGACACTGCGAGAGAGAGAAAAATAAATTACAAAAGCCTTGTAGGATTATATTATCTTTCCTGCTGGAAATATCTCTGCTCGTGTCTAATCTTTTTCATAATAATTTTGTATTGGTAGATCTCAATCATTTGTTAACACTCTGGTGCAATCAAATTCTTTTTTCTCCCCTCTGTTGTTCTGTGTTGAGAAATTCCAGTTCCTAGGAAATTTCTTCCTCTGGCAGCTAAATTTCAGTAGTGCTAAATTTAATTTCATATAAACTGGTTCAGCACAGTCTACTTATTTCTGTAGATCTCAAATTTGAACTGGTGATGTTATCAAATTTAGTGTTTAAAAAGAATAATTTTTTTTGTTTGTTTTCTTTTGTAAAGATCATTCATGAAAATATTACATAAAAGAAGTTTCAATTCTGATCTTTGATAATCTCCTTGAATTTTCTTCCAGCCTGTCTGTTCTGCTTTTATTGCACTCCGGCTTCTATTTGCTACAGCTGGTCCTACAGATATACCATCATTCTCACAATTTTTCTATCAATTTCTAAATGATACCACCTGAAATTATTCATTTAAATGATTCAAGCTGTAAATATTAGATTTGACCTTAGAGCTTTGAGTTCCTGAAAAACATAACTGTTCGACCACAAAGTCCAGATTATAGGTTTTACATACTATAAATAAACTAAAGAGATATAAGCAAATGCACAAATTCTTAACAAATTAACATCTGAATTTCTGTAATCAGAGTTTTTTAAAAGGTAATAAAATTCCCAGAGGAAGAGATTGAAACTTTTTTGGGCCAAGCTCCCAAAGGTACAGAACCACAGTGAACTTTGTATTAGAAACACTTTTTGTGTCCATTGTACAGATCTTTTGCAGTCTGAGTGATGCAGACTGATATACAAAAATAAATAAATAAAAATAAATATAAAAGAAATATAAATATTTCCTTTATATAAAAATATCAAGGAAATCTAAAACCACTCCTGATCTCCAAAGATGAGCCCCATTTTAATCCCATCCCTGAACAGAAACTGTTGGAATGTGTCATTAAAAATTCTTAAAATCACTGCAGTTCATCACTGGACTCTGTTTAATCTGGAATTGTAAAAATATATATAGCTTTACCATATACAAGGGGTTTTTTATTACCATTTTAATTCTGTTCTTTAGATCATTATTATAGAAGCAGACTGCAGCTAATGATGTTGCAACTGCAGAGGGAGAATTCCAGCTAAAGATCTGGAATATTTCCCTTTTCCCTGAGAAAAGGATGGAGCCTCTTTCCATCAGTGCCATTGCAGTTGCAGGTGTTTACAAGACATTGACCATTAAAATAAACTTTTGGTGTGAGAGACCAGGTAAATTTTTTACAAAATTTAAAAAATTTACCTTTTCTGCTTAGGAAAATGACAAGTTTCTGCCACTGATGGAAGTTTTCCAATCTTCTCTCATGGAAAGAGGAAAAGCATCCTGGAAAAAAAGAATTATTCCCATTTGGGCAAGTTTATCCTGTTAGTTGCAATTGCAGAGAGAAGCACGGTGCCTGATCTTTGGCTGTGCATGAGCATCATAAACTGCCTGAGG
Source organism: Geothlypis trichas (assembly GCA_009764595.1). Classification (NCBI taxonomy): domain Eukaryota; kingdom Metazoa; phylum Chordata; class Aves; order Passeriformes; family Parulidae; genus Geothlypis; species Geothlypis trichas. The sequence goes on along the minus strand of CM019907.1, from coordinate 3,227,190 downwards.
ACTGGCAGGAAGGGGCAGGAAAACAAGAGCCACAGCCATTTTCACACCAGAACACAGCTGTAAGGAGAGAGAATAACGATGCCCTCCCTCTGCATTGCATCCCTGTGTCTGGAGCACTTGGGAAAGGTTTTATTCCTCTCTGGAGAGCGGCTGCCCACAAATCAAGCTGCAGAATTCGTTGGGAAGGGGTTGTCTGCTCTTCCAAATTGGACATCTCCCTCTTGCAGGTGAACAATGTGCAAAAAGGAAGCACAGAACAAGAGGAAATCAAGATTTGGGTCCTAAAGCTGAGGGCACTGGATGTGGAAGATGAAAAGGGAGCTTTTTTCTATTCTGTTTTTTTCTGATTTCTCTCTAATGAGTGAGCAGTGAATTGGCTGAATTCCACTCTGGAAGTACATCCCCACTGCTCTGACACAGGACACATCCAGAACCCCAAACCCAACGTGCCAATGTTTGTCTGTTTGCCTTGCAGGAAGTCAAAAACTCTTTATCAAGAACATCAAACTGTCCCATTCCTTATTAAAATTAAATTTCCATTGAAAATACACCCAGTCTGTCAATGCTGGCAGTTACCTTTTTTATATTGAAACCGAGAAATTGCAAGATAAAACTATAAAATTATTTTACATATCAGCCAGGCAGCTCCTTTCTTAGCAGCAAGTGCTGAATCCATACCCAGAACACTTCACTTCAGGAAACACTTTGGGATTTTGGGGCCAGAAAAGCCAGAATTCATGTTCATCCTGGATGGATGCAGTGGTCCACCAGGTCCCACCACACTGCACCACTTTCCCACAGCCCAGGACCTTCACACCAGCTCCTGGTGGTGTCAGATTCCCAGAAACACAAGTTTTCCCAAAATTTCTTGCAGGTGAAGTGCCCTTGTTGAGCAGCACTGTCAGGAAATTCTGAGGCCCTCATAAAATTGCACTTTACAGGCAGGATGGGAACTCCCTCAGTCACTAATTACACACCTTGGGTAACTGGTCCCATTTCAAGACTCCCAGTGGAAATTCTTGTGGTACTTTTAATTTTTCCCAACAGCTACAATGTTCTTCATTAATCATTTGGATGCATTTGGTATCCACACCAAGACGACTCTGTCAAAGAAAATAGAAACCATTTATGCCCTGGATTTCCTCAGTTCCTTGTTTAATTGTTGGTTGTGTTTCCTCTCATGCAACTGTTGTTGGTTTTCAGAGCAAAGCTGGTCTCTGCACTTTGCATTGAGTAAACACAAGCCTGTCTGCTGGTTCAAAAATCCTGCAGATTTATTAAAAAATTAATTAATTAATTAAAACCCCACCAAGTTTAACTTCATTTTTTTTAATAAAACTCAGTTTCTTCAGATCTTCATATGATAATAAACTTTCCTAATATTTTCCATTGAAGATTAATACACTTCTCTAGAAAGTTATATCTAATTTATGTGACTTTAAGGGTCATGCTTTAATAACAATGATGAAACACGATTATTACTTCCTAATGCTGAAATTACAGTTTTTACATTGTAAATTTTTCCTGCTATGCGCCCTGTGGCACTAACATTTTTATCACTCCATGTGTTTCTAGTTTTAAAACCTTTACCCCTGCTGTTTGAAAAATATTTCTCATTTTCGTCCCCTATGGAGTACAGAAATCCCTAAAGGCAAACCATTAGTGATCTTTCTGCCTTTTCCCAAACACTTATTATGATCACCAGTGTTGCTTCCACTGCCTCATTGGCTTTTGGTAAAGTATGCAAATGAGATGTTCAAAATACACACTTTTTGCAACTGTGCAAGTTCATACTGATTTATAAAATGGGAAGGCTATTAAAGTGACTGAAAATGTCAGCAAGATTTATGCATGGGTGACAAATTGTATTGGAAATGCTCATTTTTAACGTGCTGGCTTGGGTTCCTTCTCTTTTTTAAAAAGTATTGGATGTGATACACTTGCTTTAAGGCCATTTGCCCCTCCCATCTCCCCATTTGTTTTAAATAGACTCTGACAGTGGCTTTTTGACCAGGAAAATAAACAAAACTCTTCACATCGATTGTTTTGATCATGGAAAGCAGAAATCATTTCTCTTTTTGCTTGTGTTTATCCATGAAAATATTTAGGAAAACGCTTTCACCCCTCCTTTGGGATGGAACACTCATGGCCCAGACAGATCCTTCCAGGGAAAAATACCATATGCAAACACCATAAAGATCATTAAAAAAATCAACATGTGCCATCTACAAACAGAACAGCTACTAAATTTGCCAAACATGGATGAGGCAAACACAGAACTAGAAGAAAACCAGCAAAGAACCCCTGTGCTACAATTGCAGGATAAAAGAGAAATATGTTATAAATCAATGAAAACACTGCAGAGCACTTCACAATAGCAAGGAAATGATGGAGGAATTTATGAGCGTTCATTTCAATTCTGGCACCGAAGGCAAAAGGAGCCTTGTCCCTGATGTTAAAGAGAAAAGGTTTAGGCCCATAATCACACATCATATTATCAAATATGAACAGTCAGAAATGGCTTAAAGAAAGAAAATCAACAAACTATTGAATGTCTTGAAACACCCATACATAATCCCGGAGGTATAATGAGAAATCCTGCTCTGATACCAACATATTTATAACTTCTGTCAACATGCACCACATTATGTGAGGGTTTAAACACTTTAAAGCATAGCATGTGCTAACAACACCAATATTAAGGGAGAGAAGCTGTGCTTTTGTGATTGTTTTCTTCTGTTCCTGTGCACTGGGTTTGGTGCAAATCCCACTCCTGTGAAAGCCCAGACCAGGGCCTGGGTTTATTCAGAAATCCCAGTGCACAGGGTTTGAGCCACCCAGCCCCGTGCTCAAGGAATTTAAGAGCCTCCTGCCAACAGACACCAGAGTTTCAACAGCATTTAGGGGCACATAAATGCAAGCAGAGCTTTTAATGAGCTGTTCCTCACTTGTTTTTGTTTTTAAAGCTGTACAGGAGTGAACAGACCCCGAGAGTTCAGTGCTGTGATCATTTGGGTACCCACAGCAGCCACAGATGCAGTCTCCCTCTTCCCAAACTCAAAATGCTTTAAAAGTTATTCTTCAATCCTTTGCATTGAAAAATTCAATACTGAGAACTTAATTCTACTTTTTATATTCAGATCAGTCAGTACCAGTACCATTATTGCTCTGATTTTCCTAATTAGTTCATTAAGTTGCATAATAATTGGTTTACTGCCACCCACTTTTTATGATGCTAGAACTGTGAAAATAAAATTGATTTAGGGCCTTATTCTGATCTATTATGCTTATTCACTCCCATATCCTGGTGCTTGCTGCAGGTTTTTTTCCCCCTTCATCTCTCAAAGTCTGCATATTTTTCCCTGGTTTCACTTAAAATGCAGCCCATATTCCAGTTTTATATAGGTAGGTTTCAGATGTGCATTTGACAAGTATAAACAAATAACCAAAGCATTTCCCATGGAAAACATCTGTCTCTCACCTTAGGAGGTCAAGATAAAACTCAGTGTGTGACACGCAACGTATGAATTTGAATTTATTTCCATTGTGCTAATGACATATATCAATGCCTTGACAGAAGTAGCTGGCATATTATATTAATGGGGCTCTGTCCTAAAAGTGACACTGGAATATCCAGACAAAAGCAGGAAAAGGATGAGAAGAAAGCAACTCTTTGTTGCTGGCTTGAGTAGTGGTTCAGTGTGTGAAAACCTGTCCTCCAACTACATAACCATGCAGTTGTAAAATGCCCATTCAATGCAGATGCCAGGTGCAATAGGAGAGAGGTAAATAGAATTCAGGCTTGGATTTGGGAAAAAATTGACATGATCCAAGATTTCCCCAATGCTGGATTTATATGGATGGCTGGAAGAACACTCATTTCTTTCAGATCCATAATAAATCCATACCCGGGTCCTTGTCCTGGGTAGTCACAGCCCAACCAGAGCAGCCACAAAAAGGATACAGGAGATTTGTTCAGATAAAACTCAAAATTAGTTGTGGATGTCAGGATTGGAATGGAATGGGAGAGAAGAGGAAAAGCAGAGGAGTCAACAGGTGAAAAAAATTCCTCATCCATCATTTCTGTTGCTTCCCCAAGAGTAGAAATGCAACAAGGAATGCTTCATCTCTTCATCTATAGAATCCCAGAATGGTTTGGGTTGGAAAGAACATTAAAGCTCATCTCATTCCACCCCCTGCCATGGCAGGGACACATTTCACTATCCCAGGGTGCTCCAAGCCCCATCCAACCTGGCCTGGAACACTTCCAGGGATCCAGGGGCACCCACAGCTTCTCTGGGCACCCTGTGCCAGGGTCTCCCCACCCTCACAGAAAAAAAAATCCAGAGTGGAAAATACACAACAACAGCAAAAACAAAAAAAAATTAGAAAAATGAAAAGAGAAAGAAGAATGAAAACATTTATATATTTGCTTAGTGCCTGCACATTGGAGACACTTGTGCACACTCCCAAAGCCAAAGTATCCAAAAAAACCTCCTCCCATCTCCTCCTGTGGAGAAAACCATCGAGTTCCACACCCTGCAGCTCCCAGTGGCCCAATCCATCAGCCCAGCCCCAAGCTGTAGTGGTAGGATGAATAAAACAGAATTGGAGAGCAGCTACCAGAGGTTTTCATGAGGTTTTTGCTGCTCTTGGCCTGCTTTTTTATTTCTGGCTGTCGACTTTGCAGCTTTTGGAAACGCGAACCCGATTTTGCCTCCAACAGCAGCAAGGAAGGGAAATCAGGTTCACGTAGTGGCTGAGTGCACCCCTGTGCATGTGCTTCAAAAGTTAAAAGTTTATTGAGATTGCAAACAGTTTAAATGTTATTGGGGATGCAATATGGTGCATTATACCCCCGTGCTGACCAGATGGCTGCCTTAAACAAACGCCACCAACGCTTCCAAGGGAAGCGACACTGGTTTGGAGGTGGCCAAGCCGTCCCTGCCAGAAATGCCATTTTCCTCCCAGGTTCCAATCGACAATCACTGCATTAACTGCTCTGGAGCATCGACTCCCAAAACTTTTCTGCCAATTGACTGCTGTCCACCCACCCTGAAAATTTCTCTGAGGCAGCAAAGCACCGGTTTCACCAGGAATTTTGGTAAAAGGTCTTGTGGAGGCACAGTTGGCTCATTTTGACAGGAACCAGTTCTTAAAGAATCTCAGCGAGGATGACTTCAGACCATACTTTGAGAACACTTAATTAGTGTTAAATAGAGGTCAAAATTAGAGGTTTAGATTAATAGGAAGCAAGAAACCTGTGAGGGTGGGCAGGCCCTGGCACAGGGTGCCCAGAGAAGCTGTGGCTGCCCCTGGATCCCTGGAAGCGTTCCAGGCCAGGTTGGACAGGGCTTGGAGCAATCTGGGATGGTGGAAGGTGTCCCTGCCAGTGGAACTGAGGAGCTTTAAGGTCCCTTCAACCCCAAACTTTTCTGGGATTCTATGAACCACCATCAAAGCCATTCTATACACTCATGACAAACCTGAAGCACAATTTTTAAGGGAAAGAGATTTGTGTAGTGGCTCTGTGCTGCAGACCAGGTTCTGGAACTTCTCTCCATGCTGAGGGATACTCATCTTCCTATATAGATACTCCTGTTTTCCAGAAAAAGGCCATGGAAGCAAGGACCAGTTCTCACCATGAATATTCCTCTTCTCTTAATCCATTTACACTGTTCTCCCAGAATATGACCTCATTTGATGAATGTTTTGTCTCAATGTAAATATTTTCTAACACTGCAATAAAGAATCCATTATAAAAGTGATTGAGATGTTTCGGGTAGTTCTCCTAAAAAGAGACGATTTGCACTTTTTTTTTTTCAGCTGCACACTTGAAGGGAACTGATGCGAAGTTAGTGCTATAATAAAAATCTAAATAAAATTCATTATAGTTCATATATTTCCTGATATCATCTTTATTGACTCAATATCACTGAAATAAGTAAAAATAAATATAAAAATTATTTTGAGAGTCCATCAGAACACCTTATTTTATCATCATAAAATAATAATGGAAAATCCCTTCAGGAAAAAAAAAAAAGATGACATTTACAATACATGAATTTTCTTATGTTTTCCACAAGTTACATAAAATTAAATGTATATAATTAATGTTCCACTGTTTATGAGCAGCACTGCTTTGCTCTTGCTGCATGCAATGTCTCAAAGCCAAGACATAAAATAGACCCATTGGAGCCAATTTCCCTGCAGGATCACAACAATTTTTATGGTTTCTTGTAACCATCTAAATCTCAGCACTCGAACGGTGTTTGTCAATGAATCTTTTAGCTTAATTACAAGATGTCACACGTGCTCTGTGACCTGTGTTTGAGGTCAAGGAACATTTATATCTCACTGGAGCAAATGGAGCTGTTAGCACAGAAATGCAGCATTCCTTGTGCTCCAACTGGAGCTGACAGACGTCAGGGATCGTTTGGAATCCTCGTTACAAATTGTAATTTACTCCTGGGGTGTAAGTCAGAATGGATCAGCGTGTCTCAGACTTAGGGATTGGGAGTTTTTTTGTCCTCACATCTGTGGGAATCAAAGAAAAATTTGGGAGGACTCAGCCACAACCCCCCCCCGTCCGAGCAGGGTCAGCTCTGTGGTCCAGCCCTGTTGCTGAGTACTTGATCCACTCTTGCCCTGCAAACCTCCAGGGGTGGAAATGGCTATTCTGAAAAAACTCCTGCCCTGCTTGACACCCTCATGGGGAAAAAGTTCTCCTGTGCAGTGTGAAGCTCCAGCTTTCCAAGTAGTGCTGGTTGTCCCTCATCCCTCTGTCCCACACAAATTCCTGAGCAAAGGGAGGTGGTCACAGGTCAATCCCTGCTCTGACTGCCCAGGATCTCAGAGGAGAGGAACTGAATGGTTTAGGTTTGAAGGGACCTTAAAATTCATCTCTTCCCCCAGGCAGGGACACCTCCCACTATCCCAGGGTGTCCAAGCCCCATCCAACCTGGACACTTCCAGGAATCCAGAGGCAGCCACAGCTTCTCTGGACGACCTGTGCAGGGTCTTACCACCCTCATTATAAAAAAAAGAAGATGCAGCAAGTTTTGCAAACACATTGAGAGTTCCCCCTGTGGCCTCCTCAGGTCACTAATAAAGATGTTATCACCAAAAAAGCCTCAGAGAGTCCTGCAGGTTCTCTGAGGCTTTTTTTGGTGATAATAGGTTCTGCAGGTTCCATCACTCCTCACAGACATCCTGGGCTTACAGTTCCATCCTCCCATGAACTGCTGCCCTCTCTGAGCCTGCTTGTCCAGACAGGTTTGGGTGGTTTGGTTTGGTCCCAGCTCCAGCTGAAAACACGCCAACTCCTGCCTAGTCCGTATTTGTTGAATACTGACCCACATAATAAACTCCAATAGGATAACAAATTTCAGGAGATTTCAGTGAGAAATTTAAATTTTCACTTTTCTGTCTTTATAAATAAAATAAGAAGCTTCTACTGCGTGGATAAGTTTAAGGCTGTGACTACAAACATTGTAAACTCCATCAGTCATTCCATGGGTTACATCATATGAGAAAAGCGTGGTCTTGTGGGCACCAACTCAGCACAGGTTTGGAAACCAGGGAATTTTATTTTTAACATGAGTTAGTCATTGTGTGGTCAGCTGAGAAACTCATCTCTGACCAGGCTCTGAGGACATAATCATGGAATTATTTAGGTTGAAAAAGCCCTCCCAAGGCCATGGAGTCCCAGCTGGGCCCATTCCCCACCTTTTGTCCCCAGCCCAGAGCACTGAGCCATGCTCAAGGATTCCTTGGGCATCTCCAGGATGGGGACTCCAAACCTCCCTGGGCAATGCTTAAAATCCTCCCTTCCAATGCTCAGCCTCTCCCTCATTAACGCAGACTCTGATTGAGGAAAAAATTACATTTCCAGGTAGCCTGGCCTTGGCCACCACCACTGTCCATGGTCGCATCACTGCTGCACAGCCTCTGCTTCCCTGCACGCCACTAAACAAGCCACCAAAAGTCACCACTCTGGATTGGCAGCCAAGAATCAGAATGATTTTCTTCAAAATTATTCCAAATAAGCTCTAGAATTCAAGAACAACACTCTCCCCATTGCTAAAACCTCAGTACAGCTGTAACATTTAACCCAGCCCTGTAATTAACTCTGGGTACAACTGAAAGAGTCTGACACCAAATCCAGGAAAAAACATTTTGCTTTTCTACAATGCATAAACAGGCATCTTTCTCTGTGCATTCCTCACTGGATCTTCAAGCCTCTGCCAACTTGATTACACAATTCTTAACTAAATATTTGCCAATTGCAGCTGCGATACTAAGTGGTGCTGCTTGAAAATTCCTTTAGCAAAAAGAAGAAAAACATCATTACAGCACTTTTATTTTTAGTGGCTTTTCTTTTAATGAAAAAAAAAATCCCTTTAAGTGTATTAGATAGCGTGCTGTAATGAATAAGAACTTAAAAAATATATATCTACCAATAATTTTATATTTATTGCACTTAATTTAACAAATTATCGCACAAACTACATAGGCAGCAGTTTTGCTGTGAAATTATTATACTTAAATGAACTTTTGACAATGTATTAATTACAAGGACATGACCACATTTATTCTGCTGATCCGGTAATTACATGCATTAAAGAAATATTTATTCAGAAACCATGTTGTGTACTTCAAAACAGGCTTTTATTGCCAGGCTACATTTCTTTTATACAAACTGCCTTCTTGCCATTTATGAGCCCTTTTCAAACTTTTACAGGGGGCCAGAAACACCGAGTAAACTCTGGGCTGAAACTTTCCCTGCACATTTGAAAGGACCAGAACTTTCCATCAGAGACCTCAGGCTGGACGGAGAGGTTTGGGCAAATCTGCACAGATTTTGTCCTGCCTGGGCTTTACTGTGCTGTTTTATGGGGAAAATAGAAGAAATAGGTTCAATAATCTGCATTGGAGTTGGCACAAATTAATTTTTGTTTCCTAGATATGAAGCTCATGCAACCTGTCATAGCTGTTGTTGTGGTCTTAAAAGTGAACAATATTTTATTAGCTGGATGTGAGGACATCCCTGATAATAAAGAGTTCTGTCATCATCACATTCCTGAGCATCCAATAAGCACAGGTGAAATTGAAAAACCAAATTGATTCCCAGGTTTTGTTTGCAGTTTGTGGTGCAGCCCTTTGAGTTCCACTCAACATCAAAACCTGTGAATGACTAAAGCAAGAAAACCAAAGACTGAACACCAAAGGTTGTATCTCCAAAACTGAATCCAATTTTCCTTCTCAGCCACTGCACATAAGCACTCAAATTTTCAATTATTTTTATTAACTTTTAAGGCTACCCAGTTCTGTTGTATCTGACAGCCAGTGCAAAAACTTGAAATATTCTCACTTGCATTTCAATCTTTCCATCAAGAAACAGAGGACATCTTCACAAAAGGAGACTGTTTGTCTAAATAAAACCATCACATTTCTGTCCTTTTCTCTCCATGGATGTTTCATAATGGCAGGAGACATTTATGGAGTCCTCAAATAATGAGCTGCTCTTGACAGTGAGCAACAGCCAAAGGTTAGAGTCACCTGATAAAAAGATCTGCATGTTAAAACAATCTAATTTTGCTCTATAGTTGTTGTTAATTCTTATTCTATAAGCCAGGATTGTTTTTAGCATGTCATTGCTTTAATTTTTAGTGGAAGCTTACAGTGCACGTGAGGAAAGGGAAAAATTTGGAATTCTGAATGAACAGCCTTAATTTTCATAACCAGCCTAGCCAAAAGAAACAGTTTGTCATAAAGGAAGGGATGTAACACTTTATAATTGGTCTCCCACTATGAAAATAACAAAGCACAGCACTAAGGGAAACAGGCACAGCAGCCCAAAATATTTTAAATGTGGGTTTAAGTTCATTCATGGTCTAAATCACTAAATTAATATGTGGGGACCTTTCCTACCCACACGAAAATATTTACTCTTGCACATTGGAATTGTCCAAGGAAAAACTGGATGTGACCAAGGTGGGGTTTGGTTGCAGGTTGGACTCGATGACCTTGGAGGGCTTTTCCAGCCTCAATGATTTAGTGATTCTGAAACTAGTTTGTGCAACTTTTTCCCAGTTTTTAGATATTTAGAGTGTCTGTCATGTACATGGAATGTCGGATATCTGAGGATGAGGCCAGTCCTTGTTCCTCATCACTTTACAAGAACTGTCATGACTGACAAACTGGACACACATTTTTTTTTCAGTCTTGAGAGGAGCCAACCAAGTCAAAAAGACAACCATGTTTGGTTTAAGGCCAACCCCAGCCCCTCGGACAGGAAAACAAAGTCATGGTGTGATTTCAGACCTTTTCACTGCTGTAACAAACAGCAATTTTGGGTATAGGATAACTGCAGCAAGGTGGAAGCTGTGAAAGGTTATGCAAATGCAGGGAATTAGAATTCTATCTCAATGTCATTACATGTGTCTACTTAGATGCACATTTTCTGCTATGTTTAAGTTAAACAAAACACTAAATGACTGTGTAGTATGACATCTCATTAATATGTTTCTATTCACATCTGTGCCTTTAGTATTAAAAAAAATAGGCTGTTCCAGTGATAAGAGATTAAGTCCTTTAATTAGAAACAAATGACAAATCACTGTTAACCCCATGTGATGCTTTCTCAAACTTCCATCAAATATTCCCCTTAAAACATTATTAAGCACAAGTTCAGCAGATCTACTTCCTAGAAAGTGCTATTTAACAAAACCCAGGCAGGATGTTAATACTGAGGCTGAATTACAGGTTGCCAGAGCATTTCCTGCAAGGGGATTGACAGGGGATCATTTTGTTATGGGGCCACCTCCAGCGTGTTGTGACAACCAGTCATTACACCTCTGAGCACAGCACTCAGCTGTAGGTTTCTACAGGATGCAAATAGCTCCAAATGGGTTCAATTTAGAGACAGCAGATAATGTATCATTCACTTCTTTAAGGTAGAAGCTTTTAATTTTCAAGGAAAAAGAAAGAGGAGTACATTTCAGTCTCTGGGAATAAAGATCTGCTTAACAAAGCCCGCCAGAAACAAAAATTAAAAAAAAAAATAAATAAATGGAGAGTAGCAATAACTATTATAAAAATAAAAAGCTTAACTTGCTTTTCCCACTTGTCTTGGAGCCCCACAGGCTGTGTTAGCCCAGCATCCCTATTTACTTAGGATGCCACACAACTGCTCATTCCAAATCTGTGCTTTGCAACTGGTGACAAATACTGGGGAGTAAGATTTCCTATTTGCATAGCAACCCTTTCATCTCGAGTAGTCCCTACAGATTTTGCCAAGTACCCACACAGAAGATCAAAATGGAGAGCAATAATTATTGACGACGACTAATTCATGGTACAGGCACGGCAAGAGTTCAAAAAATCAGATTTACCAAAACAACAGCAAAATAAAGAGACAGAAGATGCCCAACCTGCTCAGAAATGGCCATTTTTAGGAATCACAAGAAAGAATTTGCTAGTTCAAACCACAAACATAGCCCCAGGTATTGCAAGATTACACATTTTTGAAGTGCTGACTATGTTGGAAACAAAGACAAAACTCCAGGTATGTAAAAAGCAACAGGTTCAAAAAAGGTTTCTATGAATCTTATGGCCTTCTGTCATCTTGTTCTTGCCTTGGAAGCTCCAAACACAAAATTTAAACAGTGCTAGAGTTTCTCAAAGTCCACTTCTTTAGAATAAGACATCTTACATATATATAATATATATATAATAACAGAACAGGTTATTTCATTTAATGTTGATTTTTTAAAAATTTAAATATGAATACCTACATAAAGAGAGGTCAGTGGCAAACAAAATCCATTTTCTACAACTACTTGTCCATCACAACCTTCAGCCAGTACTCCATACAACTTTAAGGATTTCTCTTTGTGTGTTTTAGATTTGGTTTGAGGGTTTTTTTCTCATCCACAACACTGTGATTTAACAAAAATGAAAGTGAACATCTGAAAAAGTCAGACAGAAAATGTGCACTAAAAAAAAATGGCCCAATATGCAAAGATGGTTGTTTTTCTGCAATCTTACTGTAAATACAGTGCAAAAGGGAGGTAACTTGCTAATATATCATATTATGTGATATATTTGAGAGCTGGAAATTCAGTATCAAGTGCATTTTTCTTTGTCTTCAAAGTAAAGGAAGGAATATGCAAATCAAAAGCCAGAGCAAATTAAAGGTACTTTGTAATTGACATTTTAATTATCTTGTTTGGATATTATTCATTTTATTTATTCTCCTAAATGCAAACAACTCTGGACCACTGTATAAATATTATCTCCACTGGAAGCCGTCAGTACCTCTAATAAAAACGTACACTTGCTCGGCTACCAAATCCAATTAAACTTATTCTAAACATACTGTGCTCATTGTAACTCTGTATTCCTGAATAACACACAAAAGACTTTGGAAAGAGGGGACAGTTTAAACCAGGCCAGTGAAAAGACATAATTAGAGCTGTGTGGGCTTGGCAAAACCGCCGCGACAAACGAGCCCGAGGTTACTTTTGCCAAAGCCCTCCGGGCTCACTGAGGTTTCATTACAGTGAGGAGAGCTTAATTCTGGTAAGTATCAGATATAATAGGATGTAATCAAATATAAAATAACAATAATTTAAAAAGAAAAAAAAAAAGACAAGTGGGAAAGAAGGAACTGAGCCCTCCTCAGTGAGAGTTAAAATACAAGCGTGTGTATTCGCTGGCTGTGTTACAAGTGGGCTCAGCCAGTGCAGGTTTGTTTGGGAAGAAGAAAACCTGGAGATGAATTGGTAGGATTAACACAAGCCATTTATTTTCTGGAAACTCTTTGTCTGAGCTTGGGCTTTGCCCACAGAGCTCACAGGGATTTCTGCTTCTCCTGATTACCAAACACACACTCAGGACTTGCTCACGGGGCAGTCAAAGTTACTCAGGCTGGTTTCATCTTCAAGGGGGGTGAACTGCTCTAAAAAGGGGCATGTAAACAACTCCTCCAGCTTTGATTACCCTTGGACAAGAGACCAGAGAGTGTTTTGGAAGGGTTCCAAAAGATTTAGAGCTTCAGAGGGAAGTGAGAAGCTCTTGGTGACCCTCCTGTCCTGCACCAAGCAGGAGCACTCCCACCTGTGTGCGAGCAACATCCCCAACACTGAGCAACAAAATCCTGAAACTGCATTGTCCTTGTGGAGACTGAACTCTTTCGGTTCAATCTGCTAAAATTAGGCTTGAAACCTGATATCCTGAGCATGAGACAGGAGCTGGAAAGGTGAAATGTTCTCTCACACCCCCTCATTTCGGTGGGTGCTGTGTGAAGCCCATTAAGGGTGCATGGGGAACATCACACCCAAATCCATGTGGATGCCTAAATATAGACCTGGGAACCTCAATTTAGCTCAGTTTTGGCTTAGGTTTCAGTTGGAAGTGAAAGAGAGAAACCAGTTGTTAAACCACAACCTCACAAATCAGTAAGTTGGGGAGGAAAAAAGGGGGGAAAAAAGAAAATAAAAAAATTAGAATCCTGTGTGATGCTATTGCAAGAATCAGAAATCAGTGGGTTTACAGCAATTCCCTTGATTCATTTCACATTTCCTCACTGGAGGGAGGAGCAAGCAGCCACTGGTGTGAAGGTGTGACCAGTGCCAGCCCACAGCCCTGACACAGGATACAAATTTAGTGGGGAAAAACGTTCCAGGTATCTCCATCCTCCCAAAAACCACCAGGACAAGCAGGTCTGAAGCCATCCCAGCACCAACTTTTGCCCAAATTATGATCCTTATACACATTCCTGTGGGACAGAGGAATTGCTTCCAGCCCTTCAGAGACCACAGGATATTTTGTCATCAGGGACATGTAAGAAAGGCACTCTGTGACCACAACAATCACTGCGGACAACCATAATAATAAATTAATAAAATAATAATAATATAATAGCAATACTACTAATAAAAAAATAATATTATTTAGATATTTTCATCTTCAAAGCACTCTTAAAACATCTGCTAGCAGATGTCCCCAGCTGCTGGTTAGAAGACAATAATTGTAGCCCTGCTGACACTCGGGGTGGCAGGGATTCCTGGGGGGATAACGGTGCCATTCCAGTCACACCCAGGCCTCGTGGCTGCCATGGGACATTTCCACTGCCAGGTTCCATGGAAGCACGTGGTTCTTCCCCTCATACCAAGAGGAAGTGCAGGAATCAACACTTTGGTGCTCTCAGACCTCCCTCACCCTCCATCCCAGTAGGAAATGCTGCACTGGGAAAATGTCATAATTTTGAGGGAGCAGATGAGAATTCAGGAATGGATTTTTGGATTTTTAATGTATTTTTTTCTTTAAATTTGAATTAGGATCTGCGATATGCCAGGATTTCTTTTCCCATTCAGTCCCACCTAGTACCCAGGTGGAATGTTGAATTGAAGTCAGAAGCATGAGCTACTCCTCACCACCTCTTTACCTCTCATCCATGAGCACATGAATGGGAAATTTGCAAATTAGAGTCATGACCTGCCTGTGAACACATTTTAAATTTTATTATCACAGCTCTGTGCAACCCTAGCCTTAAAAGTTAATTATAGTTCAGGGTTTACAAACTCTTTCCCTTGTCTATCTCAAAGCCAGCCATTTATTTTTAGGGAAACCAGTGCCACTGGAAATCTGGACAACCTCTCCACCTGCAAGGAATGCATGGATGTCTATCAAATATTCTGTGCTAATGTAAGGCCCACAGATTTCTGTGAGAGCACACATTTGTGTACAGAAATGTTAATTTTACTTCTAAACACTATTTTTTTGGACCTGACTCTTAAACCTCTTGAATTCAGATGCCAAGTCTCCAACAGGGAGATTGCTCCCAACCATCACCTTCCCCAGCCCTGATGTGGCTCCACCACCTCCCCTCACATTCAACTCCCATCCTGGCACGTAAAACAGCCTGATTTTTAGAAAAAATAATTATTTAATTAATATTAATAAATAAAATTGTTCAAATTACTTGGGTTCTGGAGATGCTTTGCTTTTGTAGAAGGTTGTAGTCCAAACCCAGAGCCTGATAAGAACCTGAAATCCCAGGGGGGAAACTCTATTTAACCCTCAGTTCAACTTCTAATGAAAGGAAACATAGAAATGTAGCTATAATTCAAGATATTGTATGGAAGTCTGTTCAAAGTTTTTTCAAAAATATAAATTACAAGAGATTATTGATTTTTAAAAAGCTTACTTCAACAATCAGCTTTCTATCTCATTCTATTCCACTCTCTCGTTTATTCATTTCCTTATGTAAAAGAATTTAACCAAAGGAAACTAGCATTTTAATTCAATTTCTCCTATAAAATATATAATTTTATTTTGTCATAATGGCTGCTTTTATTTCCAGAGTCAGATTTTATTTAAATTTCAGTCCATTAGGAACAAAACTTGCCATTTTCTGATAAACAAAATCAGCAGGGAAGCCTCTTCAAACTAGGAATGTATTTTCTATCAACCTTTGTTCTAGCTGGTCTAAATGACAGGTATATTCCACTTTTCCTGCATTTAGTTTTAAAGATTCTATGGGGAGAAGGGTGAATAAAGAGAGTGACATTTTTAACAACAAAACTAGCAATCAGAAAAGCAGCCCAATGACAGGCATGTGGAAGAAATGGGGGGAAAAAAAGAAAAATAAAAAAATATCTGATCCATTGCTTCGGACCACCAAAGAGGATTAATATGAGTCATTAACAGAAAACCGTTAATTTTCCTCCCTGTGACTGTTGTTTGTAGAAGTGCTCAAACCTTTGAGGTTCAGTCATTTAACTGTTTCTTGGAAGGCTGGAAAAGAGACACCACGGAATTCTTTAAAAGGAAAAGAAGGCAAAAAAACTCTAAAAATATTAAATGTAGACGTAGAATTGGCTAAAATAATAGAGATTGTTGCTTAAAGCTGCTCTTAGCTCAGCCAAAAATCCAACAGGGAGATGACAGCGTTCCCAGCATTCTCCCATGTTGGGTTTGAGTCATGCCACCATGGCCAAAGCCATCTCACTTCCCTCTGAAGCTCTAAATTCTGAGGGAAATCCAGCCAGGGATTGGGCCAGGGATCTAAATTTCTCCCAAAGGGTGGAAATTTAGATCCCTGGCCCAATCCCTGGCTGGTTTTCCCTCAGAATTCCCTCCCAGTTCAGTGTGTGGCTCGGAAGGAGGTGACAATCTTGAGGGCAGAGCAAGAAGCCACCACCAGAACACGTGGAACTGTCTCTCCAACCAGAGCTCTGAAGTCAACATCAAAATGTTTGTTGGGTCCATGGCACTCCTCAGCCAAGCCTGGAGCCACACAACTGCTTTTGGAGACTTTTAAAAATTGTTTTCCTCATGTGACCCTGTTCACAGGGGTCCCAGGATGAGGGAAGAGACGAGGATCTGACTCCATGTGTCAGAAGGCTGATTTATTATTTTATGATATATATTACATTAAAACTATACTAAAAGAATAGGAGAAAGGATTTCATCAAAAGGTTAGCTAAGAATAGAAAAGAAAAGAATGATAACAAAGGCTTGTGGCTCAGACTCTCTGTCCAAGCCAGCTGACTGTGATTGGCCTTTAATCACAAACATCCAACATGGGCCAATCAAAGATCTACTTGTTGCATTCCACAGCAGCAGATAATCAATGTTTACATTTTGTTCCTGAGGTCTCTCAGCTTCTCAGGAAGAAAAATCCTAGGGAAAGGATTTTTCACAAAAGATATCTGTGACATCCTCACAACACAGCACAGAGCGACCCTCTGGCCACCAGAAAACAGCAAACGCCACGGATGGAAGAGTGGCACCAGCACTTTAATGCCAAAATGGGATTTGGGAGGTTCTTCCAAGGCCTTTGCTGAAGAGGAAAACCACAATGCCATACAGGGAATGGCTGGATGCTGTGACCCCAGGTCCAGCATTCCTGTTCCACAGCGACAGCTTGGAGCAGTGACTCGACAGGCACTGGATGGTTCCACAGAAAAGGCTGAGCAAAGGAACTGCACAAGGCTGTTTCCAGCAGAAATCACCACTCTGGCCTGATGACTGCAGTTCTAAAGTCTTTAACCCAGTGTTGGATAAGAAAATAACTTAAGCCCATTCTGAGCAGATCTGGGAAGCTGGATGCTGCAGGCAGGACCTTCTCAAACCAGAGGCAGCAGCACACAGCCTTAGAATCATTCAGGTTGGAAAAGACCTTTAAGGTCATTGAAGCCAACCATGATTTCCCAGAATCTGTAAGGCTGGAAAACACCTCTAAAATCATAGAGTTTAACATGATTTGCTGCAGGAGCCAAGGAGAGCAGGAATTAGCAGGTATTTTGCTAACCTAAAATGTTTCCAGACCGCCAAGCAATGTTTCTCCTGGGAAATATTAACAAGCAAAATTACAGATTGAGCCTGTGGCCTCTAAACCAGTTTCCTTCAGGCTTTGGGAAGTGGCTGAGCCCCTCTGCAGGGCATCACTCCACATTCTCACTGTGGGAAGGGAGAAAGGCAGCTGGATAAATCCACACCATGCTCAGCACCTGGAGAATTCCCAAAATCCCAGGTCTGGCTGTGGAGGGAAGCTCCTTTGGTAGCTCCTGGAA
Organism: Geothlypis trichas; assembly: GCA_009764595.1. Lineage (NCBI taxonomy): Eukaryota > Metazoa > Chordata > Aves > Passeriformes > Parulidae > Geothlypis > Geothlypis trichas. Next base: position 3,209,605 of record CM019907.1, on the reverse strand, counting down.
CATTTTCTAAAATCTCTTCTCTAGCACTGACCTTTCTGCTTGAAAAAGTCCAGATTCCTCTGAGCTTTGTTTTGTTTGTTACTAATTCTGACGTGAGGATTCACAGGGTATTCCAAAAGGGGAGTGAAACGGAGGAGTTATTGCAGCCCTAAGAGACTTAAAGGATTATTTCCTTGTAAAATACAAATGACAGTTTTCCTGTAATGTTTCTCCTCCGTAATGCACATGTTAATCCGTAATTTCCTTTGCCAGATGCAGTGTAATCCTCCTCCTGCAGACACCACAGCACAACTGCTGTTGAGAAAACAGCAGCAAGAGCAGTTCATCCATTCTGAGATGGCAAAAAAAAACAACTTCACCAACCAAATTTTTGGGTTCTCCTTGCAGCAGGCACCCAACCTGATACAGAAAGATGCAGCTCTGCGTTCAGAGCTTATTTTTCTTTTAAAAAAATAGCAAAATTGGTGCCTGATTTCAACCAAACTCCTTCTTTGAGGAGTCACCCAAAATGCTGTTTTACAACAAACCCTAAATCAATGTATGGAAATTCCCATGAATGGGTCACAACTCAACTCATTAACCAGTTGGTTTTTTAGCACTTTTTAAGGATTCCTCACGCAAATAGGAATTTTTTAATCTTATGCAGGCTCCATAAATTAGTTTAGAAAGAACATCTTAAAAGTCTCTAAGTAGAAAAAGCAAATCCAGTATGTTAAGGAACAAATCTACCACACCCCATTAATAAGTAAATACAGGATCTGGATGGATTTGTAGAAAGGAGTGGGGAAAAAGCTATAAAAACACAGAAAACTCCATTTTCTATGTATTGTGGGCTGTTTCCATTAAGTTTCTGTAGATGATTTGGTATTATTTCCTCAAAATTCTTTTTCCTCACTGTTCTATGTTGAGTTCCTCCCCAGTTATGAGAGAAGGAATAATTACCTTCCTCATTAGTTCTACCTACAGCATGAGTGCCAATTAACCTGGTGATGATACTGAGAGTGGAACCTGTTTGGGGGATTACAGAGCATGGACCCCTCAAGGAATGCTGAAGCTGGTCTGGGGTCCCCCACGTCCTCACTGTGCAGGCTTTCAGTGGAATTCACCCTTTTCCAAGGTACTGAGAAAGACTCAAATCCTGCTTTTTCTAAACATTTCCAGGGAGATCCAACAGTGACATTGCAAATTCTGCTTTCTGCTGCTCCAGCTTCTTCCCCTCCCTGTACAAATTTGTGCATGAGTTGATCAGCAAACACTGAGTGATAGCAAAGCCAAGTACTGGAAAGTTCATTTAAGTCATCCAGGTGTTTGTACCCACTCAGGTAAGGAGTTAATGATGCAGAAACACTAATTAACCCACATTTCAGTGCCATCCAAGTGCCAAATCCAGCAGTTCCTGTCCCATCTCTCCAACCACAACACCCCAAAAACTGCAGAAAGAAACCCTGGCAGTTTTTTGTTGTATTCAGCCTTTGAAAATCATTCTTCCCAGGTGAGGGAGAGACCAGAGAGACACTCAGATTTTAGATTTAAGTAATTAAGAATGTGAAATAGCTGCAAGAGGAGGAATGTGGTACCAAACCCACACTCAGCATCTCCCTCTCCCCCAAGTGTGGGGCTGGCAGGACCCCACACACCCCCTCAGATCTGGGGGCAAAGTCAGGGAGATCTGGACAGGAATTTGTTGCATTTCCTACATCCAGCAGCTGAAGGTGATATAAATAATGTAGCTTTGTTCTTATAGTCAGTTTACAGCTACCCAAGAGATCCTGGAGATCTCAATATTCCCACTCCATCTCCACCAAACACGCTCAAGCAATACACGCTGCAAACCCTCATCTCCAGTAATTAAAGTGTAAGGAGGAATGTGAAGACACTGCGTTGTCTAAAGCACCAAATTCCACAGTTCTCCAAGATTAATGCCCCATTCCTGTAACTTGGTTGTTCTTGGCTTAAGTATTCAACATAATGCTGCTCATTACAGGGAGCAGTGACATCTCTATCCAAGGGGGAAATACGGTTCAAGTCAGCTTTCGTGTTTAAATATTAGTAGTAAATTCAAATTCAATTTCACATGATCAGTGTATGTGACACTAACTACATCAAGGTAGACTTGGGGATTTCTCAGCTCCGTATTGAAGAGAATTACATGACTGAAAACTAATTAGGGAAGCACATAAAGTGAATTTATTTAGTATTCTCTTGTATGTAGTTAACTTCAAGTAATGTATCAAATTTCCCACAGAAAAGAAAAAAATGCGGCTGCACAACGCTGAACAAAATGCATCAGAAATCAGATCTAGCAAATTATCCTTATTTTTCCTGCTCTTTTAAAACTGAAAATGTTTAAGCTGTAATGAAAAAATTCTAATAGTAGGGATTTTTCCTCTGGAGGAGTGCTCTGGTACCCTGTCTCATCTGGGGAATTACAAACAGCTGCCATGGAAGAAGAGCGAGCAGTCAGAAGTTATTTGTCTCTCCGACCAAACAGCACCTGAATTCTGCTTCCTGAGGCTCTGGGGTGCATTTCTGGCAGCAGTGCCCTGCCCAGAGCCCGAGCAGAGCCCAGCAGCTGCTCCACAAGCAGGGCTGTGGCACTGGCACCCACACAGAGCCGGATGGTTCCAGCACTGCTCAGAGCCAATGCAGGCCAAAAACCACTCCTAAATCTTTCCTCTCATCCCTCACACACTTTCCTGCTGGTTATAAAAACCTCCAGGATGAACCCAGCTCCTCCTTCTCCCTCGATGCTGTGCTGGCACATTCAGACTCTCCATCTTCTCCCTCTCCTCTCAAAGGGGATAGAAAGGAAATAGCTAAAAAAGGTAAACTAAAAAACTTTCCCTCCTCTGATCCCTGCAGCCACCAGGCCTCCTGGTGTTAGTGTTCAAAAACACAATCACGTAGAGATTTTATGTGGTGCTTTTTGTTTAAGAGCTCTGGGAATTGGGGTGTTACCCAAATCTGATTCCAGCCATACATTCGAGGTGAAGGTGTTTTATACTCTATCATTACACAACTTTCATGTTAATTATTAAACTCATATTGTTCTATTGTATACATAGATTTCAGCTAAACATAGTCCCCCTTAAATTTCCAACATAATTTCTCATGATTCTTCTTACAGTTATATAATAATTATATTTAATTACTAAACAATCATCATGTTTAACAATTATATCATTTATCATACCGCTTACGCAGGTGCAGTGATCTGAGAAAACACAAAGCCCAACATTTTAGAGTTGTACCTTTAACATTTTCTGGGCTCCACTATCACTGGCAGTCAGGCTGAGCCCAGCCCTGCCTCAGCCTGGGTGGCACTGGTGACAACGCTCTACCTCCAAACACCCAATAAATGTTCCAGCAGGCTTTTGCTGCGTGTTATAAATGATAAATATGACAATAGATGTCTTATCAAGTGTTTATCTCCCATTGTCTGGCTTTGAGCTGAGCATTAAGTCTAAGTGCTGCTGGGGCTGGGCATTAACAAAGCCATTTGTGATAAATGGAGCAGCCTTGGAGGGTCACTGACACTTTGACAAGCTTTCCATAGCCACTTTTCCCTGTAATGTTTTTGCTCTTTTGTTTTTTAGCACCCAATTGAAGTAATTGCATTGTTAAAACAATAGTAAAATATGTTATTAATTGGGAATAAACAAATAAAGCTGAATCTCCTGAAGACACTGAAATAAGAGGGTGATGTGGCTGCAGTGCAAAGGGATCCATTCCTTTCACTACCCACAGTGCTGTCCTGAAAAGCAGAGCAAATAACAATATTGCAGAGTCATGTGATGAATTATTGATGAATGATAGGTGATTAAGTTCAAAGAAACTTTAAGGATCACTACTGGAACCAGGTAGTTCCTTCAGCCTCAGCCTGGGTTTGTGCTTCCCTCCCTAGGGCCATCACATCTCAAAATAACAATAATATCTCAGATAGGAGCCTCACTGAACTCTACTTATTGACACATTGCAGTGGGATCTGAGGCTGAAAGCTGCCTTTTATTCCCCATGTTCCTATTTATCATCCTCTGCACGGGAAATGAAAATTGAACTCATCTTTGGGTGGGAAGCCTCCAACGTGCAGCCACCACCTCCTGCATCAACACTACCCCAAATTTGAGCTCTGCTTGCACATTCAGGTTCAACAATCAACCCCAGCTGGAAAATGAGGGAGCAAAGAGGGAACTGCTGATGCTGGAACCAGAGCTGGGAGCAGGAGAGGGAGGCTCAGCTCCAGGGCTGCCCATGGTGCTCCCAGGGCAGCTCCAGCTCGGCCTGCAAACACCACGAGTCACATCAGGCAAATCCTGGCCTGGGGGAGAATCTATTTCTGACTTAGGCACGCTCAGGGAAGGCTAAAGTGATGAGCAAACAGATTTTTGTGGCTGCAGTTCTAAGCTGTGTTGACTGTGGAGCAGGGGGGACCATCCCCTGGCATCAGGAGAGGATTTTGCCCACAGTTGGGAAGTCAAACTCTGCTCCTGCCAGCCTGGGAATGTCCTTCAGGGCCTTGGTGTCCCAAAAAGCTGAGCTTCCTTACTCAACTAGCACGTTTCCTGAGGGACAGAAGGCTGAAGTTTGAAAAAATATAAAGGAGAACTTTCCAGCTTTTTCTTTACATGAATTTTTGGGAAATTTTTGGATTGCTGCTAAATGCCCAGGATCTTCCAAAATGGGACCCTACTCCCACCCTTTTGGTACGAGAGGCAGTGATACAACTGTTATATCCAATAAAAATAGCAAAATTTAAAGTTAAATAGAAAATTATTAAAGTAAATATTTATCAATATGACACACAAGGGCCAAAAATAAGGGAGGAACAAATCAGGGGACTTTGATTATAAAACCAAAATAAAGCCCTGATTTTAATACAAACATTTCACAAATCTCTCAAAGAGAGCTCAACAACTAATTGCTTATCTGGTGACTTAAATGTATGAGTTTGTGCATTATATAAACACAAAATCAAAAGAATCTAATTTTCTTTCTAACACTGGAAATTTACATGAGGGATTTTTTTTTAATCTCCCTCAAATTAATTTTCCTGTTGTTAATATAAGTGAAATAATATTCAACCAATATTTTTCTCTAGGCAAGTAAAATATTTGGCAAGAATTTGGGGGTGGGGGCGTTGGTTGGTTGGGGTTTTTTTTCTCTATATTTAGAGTTTATATCCTAGATATGAAAGAGCAGCACAGATATTCTGCCATGGACAAAAATTTTGGGATATGATGGGATGGTTGGGGGTCTCAGTGCAGGGCCAGGAGCTGGACTTCTATGATCCTTGTGGGTCCTTTCCAGTTCAGGATATTTTATGATTCTCGGGTTTCATTTTTCTTTTAAAAGCAGTCAAATCCTAAAACTTTCAGCCTCCCAAAGCCTGATCTCAGCCACTAGAGATGGTTCCATGCACAAGGTGTCAGGAGAAGGGGAAGGAAGGGAAAGTGTCCTCATCCCACACCCTTCCAAGCCAAAGACCAAGCTCTGCTCTGAAGGTCATTTTTCCTTCTGCAAAACCAGTTTAAATTTTAAAAATTGTTTTTAAAATGTCTTCATGAAGATGTTTCAAATGCCACCTGACTCAGCATTGAGTTTTTTGATAGAAACAACAGATTTAGGATAAAAGGCTGTTCACAGCTTCAAAATTGTCCTTTCCACATAAGCACGAGAGGGGGGATGATGTTGGACCCTATTATTCATGGAAAAGCCTAATAAAAATAAATAACCACGACCACAGAAACCAACCCCAAATATCAGAACTTGTTTCTAATTATTATATTTGATTTTGGCTTGAATATTCAACCCAGCTCAAATATTGGGGGAAAATATAAAAATAGTTTTAAAAAATATTTTATCCAGTAATTATTCCCCTGCCTAAACTCTCAGGATAAGGAACAAAAGGCTGGAAAACATGATCTGTATACAAGTGATGCTGAGTGAGCTGGGTGACCCCAAAGGGAAGGATCAGCAGTGATAAGTTTGTACATAGATGGGTGGGAGCTGCAAAGAATTTGCTCCCTGTGTCCACTTCAAAAAGGATAAATAGGAACAGGCTGGAACTGCTGAGGAGGAGATTTTGATTAGACATTAACCAAAAAAAAATAGAGCCCATAGAGATTGTGGAAAGTCCATCAGTGGTGATGTAAAGAGCCAGTTAGACAAGGATCTGTCACGAAGGATTTGGGCACAGCTGATCCTGCCTCCAAGCCCTATTTCCTATAATATCTGTGCTCTTCCCTCTCTGCTTGCACTGTTAATTCAGATTTTGTTCTCCCCATGTGAGAATATTGTCCTATTTTTACTTCATTTGTAAATGAAACATGTTCAGTACTCTTATTTTTCACTTTTCTTTTTCCTGGAACTTCAGGCATCAAGAATTCAGTAAGTATTTTAAAATACAAGTGCAGCCTTCAGGAAACTAAAATTGTGGTTTCTTTTTATGTCTATTTTCATTTAACAAATAGCACACATTAAAGTAAACATTTATCAATATGACACACAAGTGACAAATTAAAAACTTGATGAAAACGAAATAGAATGAGTAAATTACACTAAAACACTGAACCAAACTGGCACCAGGCATTGAGATGCCTGAAGAGTAAACTTTCCCTCCCCTGATATCTCAGATCCTGATGGGGGAAAAATAAAAAAAAATCTTCCTAAGAAACATTCCCTCTGTCCTGATTTAAACCAAAGATTAAAATGAAGATGAGAAGATGCAGACAAAGTAATTTTGGTCAAAGAACAAACAACCCATAATTCTCACAAAGATTAAATCCTGAATTTATCTCCATGATCTGTTGCTTTTCATCAGAGAGGTCTTGGAAGGAAGAGACAAGAGGAACTGCAATGCAAACTGAAAACCACCCAGGAAATTTTCCTGAGTTTTGAAATGGTCTGAATGACATTCTCGGGGCATTTCCAGAAATAGAAATGCCCAGTGCCCAAGCAGAGCAAGGAAAGCAAATATCCCTGCTGCAGCAAAACCCAGAATAGGCCTGGAGCTTCCAAACCCTCCCATCAGCATTTCTTTAACCTTGTCCCTCTTGCCCGTTCTGGGCTCCTGTGCCCACCCAAAGCGTTGGCACCAGGAGGAATCCATGGCCCTTCCATTCATGGCCCTCCCTCAGAGCAGCCTCTCCATCCTTCCTTTCCAAAGCATTTCTTTCTCTGAGATTTTTTTCCTCTTTGCCCCACACATTTTTCATTTTTCCACACATTCCATTTTTCAGTCAGTGCTGAGCACTGCTTCCTTCCAAGTCTTTCCCACTCATTATTATTTTTTTTTAAATTTAAAACCGTTAAAATTTAAACCTTTTAAAAAACTTAAAGGCTTTTTTCTACTATATTTAGATTTTCACTGTTATTTCTATACACTCACACATCATATAATCTGTCTTCTTTCTACCTTCCTCAAACCAACATCCTACTGCAAACACTCCAATCTACTGGAATTTTTATCCAAAAATCAAGGCAAATTCTTGTCTTTCATAACATGCTCAACAAAAATAAGTGACACATTAGAGCTGATTAACTGAATCAAAATCTGATGGATAAATCAGAAAAATGTCTTGGGTTTTAATCCCTTTTTTCCCTCCCCATTGCAGCCTTTGCTTCAGGAGCTGTTTCTTGGAGCCCACTACCAATGGGATGTAAAATTCTGTCAATTAAGCTGAAGTTTAGAAAAAGTTAAGCTGCTAATTTGGTCTCTAATCACCTAACACAAAAATCCCAGTGTTTTGTAATGACATCATGCATAATCATAAGGCAGAATGGGCTGCCATCTGTTTTGCACCATTTCCCTTTGTCTTATTAATCAGAACTTATTTCTGCATCTCACTTTTTCTACTCCATGTAGATAATTCAATACATTCAATACCTTTTTTTTTTTTAGTTCAGGATTTATCTGACCCTCAGGTTCTCACAATTCCATCAGCTCACCAATAAAGTCAGAATGAAATTACTTCTCCTTACTTCTTGCATTATTTTAGCTATGTGATTAAGTAGCAAATAATTCCTGCAACCTACAAAAATAAGTCATAAAAGTAAAAAAAAAAATATTTTTTAACATTCCTCCTCAAAAATTTAAAGGATCAAAATGATTCTCATGAGTAAAATTAATTTAATACTTATGTACAGAAGCTATTTCACCATTCACTGTTAGTGTTGCTTTGCTTCAACCTATCATAATAACAAATACTCCTGATCCTGAATGTTTCTAGGAAGAAAAATCCCTGATTTCAGGCCAGCCCAGAGTGTTTTTAGGATATCTGGGGTGACCTTTTCCCTCAGCTCCCTCAGAGCCCTATTGGTGCCCAAACCCCACAAGCAGCACCTGTAGGGACTCAATCCTTCCTGGGAGATGGGGGCTGACTGAAAAAATACCCAATATGATGTTCCTAAATTAAACTTCTGTTACAGCTTCAAAAACAAACTGATTTATGATCATTTTACCTCTGTGGAATGTGTCCCCACCCTCAAACAGGGATATCCCTCCCAGCACAAACTCTTTCTGTGCCCACATCTCTATTGGAAATTACCAAGCACGTTGCAGCATTTCCCCAAAACAAAATAACAACATGAAGGCTGCAGGCTGTGCCTCTCCAGCATAAAGCATCTGGTTTCACAGCTCACCAGGAGTTTCTTTTTCCCTCTCATGGCTTCGTGGGTAACTTTTTACATCCTGTTTAGAGGCAGCAGTAAATTGGCATTTCCAAAGTCACAGTTTGAGCAAAGCTGCAGCAGCCACACGTCCTGGTGGCTTTATCAGCCTCAGCCCCTCTCTCCTGCTTTTCCTGACAGTTTCCTGCATGGAATGTTTGCATGGAACTTGGGGGGTTGTTTTTAGTTTACCTTTTTTAACTATTTCCTTTCTATCCCCTCACCAGACTTTCAGGCTGCAGCATCTCTGCTTAAAGCATCTTCTGAGCCCTGGGCAGCTTTGATATGTAATTAATAATACAAAGAATTAAAAGAAGAAATAGGAAGCTGTGGTTAGGAGACACTGCCTGGTTGAGGCTCCCTGCTCCATCCTTCCTCCAGCTTTTATTGGGACATCTACTGCTAGACAAGCCAATAAATCCCAGCAAAAAGGCTTTCCTTGCTGGTCAGGGACCTGTTGAAAGGAATGAAACACCCAAACCCTTCAGAGAATCCTGAAAGGGCCCCTCTCTCCTGCTTCTCCTGACAGTTTCCTGCATGGAATGTTTGCATGGAACTTGGGGGGTTGTTTTTAGTTTACCTTTTTTAACTATTTCCTTTCTAGCCCCTTTCCAGGCTGCTCAGCTTGCTGTGCTGAGCTGGGAATTCCTGGAGTTTCATCAGTTCAGGTCTCCCTTCTCTCCTTTATTTAGGGATAAATAATGCAGAGAATCAGAGAATAATTTGGGTTGGAAGGGACCTTAATTCCCATCTAGTCCTAACCCTCCTTTAGAGCAAGGCTGTCCCCCACTTATCCACTCCCAGATGTAATTTATATTAATTAATTGTGGTGGGGATTAATTCCAGGCTGAGATTTTCACTGAAGGCATAAGCACAGCCTCCTACCCCAAAGTCTCCTGTTTGACTCTGTCATAGGTAGAATTGATCTGAATTTTTCAACAAGTTCCAGACAGCCTTTGCAAAAGTGCAGGTTTTAAACCAGGCTTTAACACAGGAATATAAATTTTTTTTGGAATATAAAATTCCCTCAACATCCTGGCAGGGTAGTGGGGATGCTGAGCACCTGGACCAACTTGGAATGAGCAGAAATTCCCTGAGCATCCCCAATCCAGACCCTCTCAGAGGCCAGAGGCTCTCACCACTCTGGAAAACCAGGCTGGGTAAATTCTTGGTCCTCAAGAAAGCTCAGAGAGTGATTTTGGGTTTTGGGTTTGTAGCACTGTCCCTTCCCCACCAGCTCCTTGGGGTGTCCTGATGGATGAATACCATCTCCAACCACTGGCATTATTACAAATAAACAAAAATTACAATTTTACACAAAATCACAACCAAAAAAATAAATAGTTCACAAAACTCAACTATATTAAAAAAATTATTTTCTCCAAATACCAAAAACTTTTCAAATTCTAAGTCAAATACTCATTCAAAAAAAACAATCCTACAAATCCAACCTCCTAAAATCACCCTTGAAGCTCTCTCTGCAAACCAGTCCCTTCTTCCAAAATAACCTGGATTTTCTACAGATTACCATCCCCTTCCCTTATTCATCACTCCCCCAGTTATTGTGTGATCTGTGAGCATTAAAAGTTGGTTGTTTGGTTTTTTTTCCAGGTCATTACTCATTCCATGGAAATGCTTTGCTCCATGGCTGGGTCTCCATGAGATGTTGCTGACAACATCCCCACTACATTTTTGCAATTAATTTACCACTTTTAAATCTGCTTGATAGGGTCCACAGTCATTTTTTTATGCCCTAATTTCTTTTATTGAAATGCTGTGTAGCACTAAGTCAAGGATAGGATTTTCAGTGCATTATGGCAGTTCCAGGAGTTTTATCAGTCCCTTTAGCTCAGGTCTTTGCTCCCAAAGCCTGGAATCTTGGAGCCAGCTGGCAGCCAAACTTTCTCTTAATTCTGTCATTTTAGCTAAATTAATTCTATCTAAAGTAGTATCTGTAATTTTTACCATCACCAGTGCCAAGACCTAACCTTTTATGAAAGCAGTTCAGCCCGTGTCTTAAACACAAATAAAATGAGAATTTTTTTATAGAAGAAGAACTTTAAATAGAAAAAGAACTTTAAATAGAAAAAGAGCTTTAAATAGAAAAAGAAACTTAAATAGAAAAAGTTAAGATTGATCAAAATAAATTGTATTTATCAAAATAAGTCATATTTATCAAAATAAGTCATATTTATCCAGATTCATATGTGGGATAAACTGCTGATTTGCTGGGGTTTTTTTTTTCCTCTTTAATTTGGCTTGGTTTGGGTGTTGTGGTTGATGTTTTTTTTAAAATTCACTTCCCTGGCAGAAACTATTCTCTTTTGGGAAATTATCCTTTCCCCAAGAAAATAACTTAAATTCTTTTCTTACAACAAAACCACCATAAGCTCACCTTTGGAAAGGGTGTCTTCAAGTTAATAACTATTTCTGACTTAATTAAAGAGTAAAAGGTCCCTTCCAGGCAGATTTTTTAAATTCAATCTGACAATTAAAGGTAAGATTTCTCCCTTTTAGGATTCTCTGAAGGGTTTGGGTGTTTCATTCCTTTCAACAGGTCCCTGACCAGCAAGGAAAACCTTTTTGCTGTGATTTCTTGGCTTGTCTAGCAGTAGATGTCCCAATAAAAGCTGGAGGAAGGATGGAGCAGGGAACCTCAACCAGGCAGTGTCTCCTAACCACAGCTTCCTATTTCTTCTTTTAATTCTTTGTATTATTAATTACATATCAAAGCTGCCCAGGGCTCAGAAGATGCTTTAACCAGAGATGCTGCAGCCTGAAAGTCTGGTGATGGTGGATATTCCCTGGGAAATCAGGTGGATCCATGGCAAGGGCACTTGAGAACAGATAAAATTGACATTTTCCTGTGTATTTAAATGGCTTTGTCTGAATTAATGAGCTCCAGTTTCCACTCTTTGAGAGCTGCACCTCAGTTTTGGTGGTGGTGCACAATAAAGAAGACTTAGATCCATTCATACACATTTTTATGGATATTAAACATATAGGTGTGTATATGCAAATAAAACAGCCTCATGTACCAGTTTCCATAGTTATTCTGGTTTCCCCCCATTTTTCTATGAGTGTACTTTTCTCAATTAAGAAAAAAACATTAACCACATATTATAACTGAGAAAAGTAGATTATTTTCACTCAAAATCTCTATGTGTGATCCATATTCCCAAAAGGCAAGGCAGTTACTCCAGCTCAGAATTCCATAATTCCATCCATCCTGCCCCATATTTGCATGTGGCTTCTGGACCTGAGTCAGTTCTCTCTCCTTGCTCAGCCAAGGATGGATCATTAGGCTCACAGCAATTAGATTTTACTCTAAATCAGCAAAAAAGAGACTTCCCCCAATCCCATTTACAACATTCTTGGAGAAAATAGGTACAATTTCCTATCTCAGCCTCCCTTCTGCTCCATTGTTATACAAAATGGGCACCAAAAGCTACACATAACTATAAAATGATTATGATTTATCTGGGTATTTTGTTCCTTTAATCTATTAGGCCAATTGTCCTAATTTAACTAAGTAATTCTGTTAATTTAACTTTGGGGTTAATCTTGCTTTAAGAACACTTTTTGCTGAACAGGAAGACTGTGCTCAGCTGGTGCATTTTCTTTTTCAGACCTGAATGTAACCTTTTTAAAAAAAACAACCAAAAAAACAACAAAAGTTTCTAGTACATCATGTGATCAATAGATACAAGTACCTTCATTTTTTAAATTAGTCCACGGCTATTTTCCTTTTACTGTTGTATAAACAGGGAATTGAAGGGTAAAATAGTTAAAACTTAATGCTATAGTGCTAATGTGGCTTTTAAATCACGTCAGCAGCAATCACTGCATTATAATTAACAATTTATTGAACCAGCAATAAAATGAACATCACATTACTTCTTAAAGCAGCAGAATAAAATGGCTAATAAATAGCATAAGCCAGACAAATTGCAGAGTAATAGAAATTTTCTTAAGATTTATAGTGTGCAGAAAGATGGATGTGCTATTAGTAGGAGCTCCAATACTTGACAAAATTCTTTTTGCAAAGACATAGTTACCAGGCATGTCAGAGTTCACAAGTCTAAGTGGTTTATCCAAATTTCAGCTCGCTGCTATTACAGTGGGAAATACTCATTACAAGGCTTTGTAACTGCAAGCAATGTGTACATTTGCCAACATTCAAACTGCTACTGCCAAAAAGATACTAAAATATTTTATAAACTGTCAAATAACAAGTCTGCTCGCTTAATCTGAGTCTATTTTCTACTTCACAGGCAGGAAAACCTCCCAGGCCTGATCCTGGGGTCTCCGCTCGGGCAGAACATCCCTCGGACTCGGCATCTCTGAGTTCCCTCCAATTTCCCCCTATGGGAAGGGCTGGGCTGGGCCTGGAGAGAGGGGGAAGAGCCATTGGGGAGGAAATGTGGATGGAGGGGAGCTGGGAGCTCTGTGAAATCCCTCGTTTCTCCAGGGCTGGGGTTAGGGGAAGAAGCGCCGCGCTGCGCTTTCAGCGTTCCTGCTGTTCGCCCGTGTTGTGATTCCTCATGTCAAGAGTGTCTCTCTTCTGTTCTGGTTTCAGCATAACAGATGCAGTTTTACATGACGTGTCACAACATGGAGCATCAACTGGAAGGAGTCTAAAAGAGATTTTTTTTTCTTTTTTTTTTTTCCAATTTTCTTTGGGGAAAAGAAAAAAAGACAAAAAAATCTCCACTCTGTTTTTCGCTGAAAAGTGTGGTGTAGGAATTTCCTTCAGCCACTGTAAGGAAAGGACTTTCATTCTTTTATTTTAAATTGAGATACATCCAGCAACTCCTGTCCAAATTTCAGGTTTATTTGATGTACAAATCTTGATGTGAAATGGAATTAATCCCAGCAGCAATTAGCTGTTGGACAATGAGGGCTGGTGCACATCTTCAATAATGCAGCACTCCCTGAACCTTGAAGATAAATCCCCATCCACTGACTGGTTGAAGGTGGTGTTGATTACGTGGTGAGATTGTTATTCTACCATTTTTCCAAAAAAAAAAAAATCTAATTTCCTAATGGCTGTGCTTTTCCAGCAGAGAATCCTGCTGGGAACATCTTCAACCTCTTCTCTGGGAGGAAGAGGAGGAAGTTGAGCACACAAGGAAAGGAATTCCTGGATTTCCATCACCCCACAGTCATGGCTGGGCTTCCAGCTCCACGAGGAGTTGGGAACAGATGGATTTTACCCAACCCAAGCCATTCTGTGGAGCCCATGGATTTTGAATACACTGAAATAATAATAATAAAAATGAAAACAGCTGGACCCATCCAGCTCCCTGATTAAATGGGTGAGCACCAGCCTGGCTGTACTGGAGTCACAATTTAAACAATTTGAGATGGGGAGTTTGGTCTCTACAGACCAAGCAGAATTTTCCTAAGCTCAATACAACAAAACCAGATATTGTTGCCTTTATTAATGAACTCCTCTAAAGAAAACCCCCAAGAAACACCAACAATTGCCTCCTTGAGACCTCCTTACCCCTGCCCTGAGTTTCCTGTTCATCCCACACCCACATCTTGCCTCTGAAGAGGTTGGAGCACTTTGTTTGAACAGCAAACCTGACCTGAAGATCAGGAAAACACTGGAGAACACAAAATTCCCAAAGATGGAGATTCATCCTCAGGTACCAACAGGACTAAAGAGCATTTTATTTGAACAGCAAACCTGACCTGAAGATCAGGAAAACACAAAATTCCCAAAGATGGAGATTCAGTCTCAGGTACCAACAGGACTAAAGAGCATTTTATTTGAACAGCAAACCTGACCTGAAGATCAGGAGAACCCAGGAAAACACGAAATTCCCAAAGATGGAGATTCATCCTCAGGTACCAACAGAACTAAAGAGCATTAAACTGATTCCAGACCTGCTGAGGTTTAATGCCCAGGACAAAAGGCCACAGCACAAAGTTCAGGAGGACGTGTAAATATTCCTCATTTCTGCACAGTGATGGGGTGTAAAGAGGGGAGGGTATTGCCAACCCCAAATGAAAATTCACATTTTGCAGAGTGCTCAAAAGCAAAAAGAGCCATAACCCCCTTGGAGAGCAGACAGGAATAAACCAAGGCCATAGGGATGGGGTTGTCCCTAATATTATTCCATCTGTTATTAATTGATGGCAACAGGGTTTTTGCAGAAAAATACAAATCCTTCATATCAGCTAAGAGAGCTACCGAGGCATCCAATGAACACTTAAATTATTGATTAAGAAAGTATTAAGTTGAACACCTTCCACTATTTTCTACCTAAAGCATTTGTGATCAAGGTACAATTTCTGAAAAAACAAATCTGATAATAGTAAAATAAGTGCTAAAAATTATGGTAAAAATAAAATAATAATGGTAGAATGAATTAAAAATATTTCAAAAGAAAGCCTTTTTTCTTATTTCAAAGAGAAGGAGGACCTATGCCACCTCTTAATATTTTGACGACATTAAAATTATTAAAATCTACTGAAAAACTCACACAAGATTTTTATTGCATGTACAACCCACCCTTCTCTATTGGTTCTGAATAAAACTCTCAAATTCAGATAAATGTCCAGCTTGAATTAAGGAAACAAAAAATACAACATAAATCATTTTAAAATATCCATAATTACATCATATGAATCAATGTCTGTGTTTTTCATCATGCTGAAGAAATAGCTGGGTGGACCAAAGTGATTTTCTGCTGTAAGGATCCTAAAATGAACAAATATCCAAAAGCCAAGTCTGGTGCAGTTTTGCTGAAAGTGGGAACTGGAAATTCACTATATGAAAAAAATATCTCAGAAATTCAGGTGTTGCCTCCCTTTAACTGCACCAAATACCACTAGAAATCAAAGTATTTCACCATGAGAAATGGAAATCAGCATGGAAATTAATTAATTTATGCCATCCATCAGCTGGACCACACCAAATTCTGTATTATACTCAGCTTGATTCAGGTTTTAGTGAACTATTCAACAGCTCAGCCTTCTCTGAGATGGAAAATATTTTACAAATTTTAGCTATTTAGAGACATCATTTTTATATGTGTTAAACTCAGATATTTAATTTTTTGGAGACAAACAGGTGAAGAAAAATGATACTACTTGAAGTGTAAGAAATAATTGATACAGAAAATTGCCAAGGCTCATATCTGATCCCTGGACATTCCCATCACTGTTCCAGCATTGGCTGTGCTGCTGGAACACAACTAAATCCAAAGGTTCATGCCTTAAACTTGGGGAGAAACACAAAAAAAAAAATACACAAAATGAAAAAAATATAAAAAACAAATATGGGGTTAAAAAAAAAAAATTAGTGTGATACCAACTATCAGAATTCTTTCAGGAGAGGCCAACAGTGATTTCCCAAAATTATTTCCTCAACAGAAAAATCTGCAGGCTTTGGGTGAAGGAAAAGATGAGAAATAAACCACAGAAAATGCAGGGCTAGAGGGGACCCTCAGGAGGATGGAGTCCAATCCAGTAAAACACCAGAGGAACCCTTCTGCAGTGGGCAGAGGAAAATATCTGATTTTGACTAAAATTTCATGAAAAAATCTGTGGATGACAGGGTCTGACTTTTTCCAAGCTCTCCATTATTACCTGCAGAAGTTCATTGATGTCTATTTGTTGGCAAACCAGAAGGCAACAGGAATTAAGGGTGCTCAGAAACCCTCCAAGTCTGTTAAATCACAGGAAAATCCATGTTTAGAAGGGAGAATTAAAAATACTTGAGTGTTGTATAAAGAAATGGGCCACCTCTATTTATTTGGGGTGGTTTTTATTTTTGGATTTTCTTTGCAGAAAAACTTTCATGCAGAAAAGACTGCAGCCTAACAAGGCATGTAGATTTTGGAGGTATGAAAGGTGCAGTAAATCGCTGTATTTTAGATAATGGCTTGGAGGAATTAAGTGAAATAAGAGTTTAAAATAAAGAACTTTGTTACCCTGGAATATGTTCCATAAAACTCTCACGAACTGGTCAAACCAACACTTCAAGTGTCACAAGTGCTTTCTAACAGCACCAAAGTTTTACACCTGTGGTCCTCAGTGGCCAAAGCTGTGCCTTGGCCATCATATATTTATTTTTTGGGCCACTGCAGATGGTGACAGGGGAGTAAAAACAAAGGAAATGCAGAGTTTTTGTATCTGGTTTTTACATTTTTACCACAACTTCATGGATGGGCGTCGGGGAAAACACACACAGGTTTTCCAAAGATTCTCCCTACAATCTGTGGGATTTTTATCAGCTCCAAAAAGCAAAGCTGATGCTAAATAATCTCCCCAAGGGCAGCAGAACTCAGAAATTCACTTTAAAAGGGTGGTTTTGCTAGGTGAGCATGTCCAGGAAAACCTTGTGGAGTGCACAGAGCATCAGCTCTCCAAAGCACAGAACAGCAATCAAATATCAGCAATCAAACATCAAATATCAGGAAATTGTCCCACAAAATATCAACATCATGAAGCCAAACTAAGGAGAACCCTCAGTGAGATTTTTCCAACTTTCACTGTATTAGCACAGCCACTGGAATACCAAAACACCCAAAATGTGTTCAATATTCCTCATTTCAGGATTTAAAACCCACATGTCCCTCCCCAGTGAACTCAAAGGCTCAACCAAAGCTGCAGTTCCTAGTAAAAATTAATTCAGGGATTAGAATTTCCAAATTCAGCATGGAAGGGTTGAATTTATTATAAATTGGTTTTGGTTTTGGAACAACACACGCTGGCTTGACAAGAACACACTAAAGGGGCACACACAGGATTTTGGGACAAAATAAAAAGCTGTTAAACAACTGCCTTAAAAATTCCAAGTCTTTTATTGATGACAGTAAATAAGTGGGACAGGATGGAAGGAGAAGAATCAGCTAAAATATTTATTTTTAAAAAAAGAATGTATGAGCTAAAAAAGCTTTTATTTGGTTGGGGTTTTTTTAAGAATTCACCAAGTCTTTGGGAGGATTTTTTATCTGCTCAAGTGATGCTGCCTCATAAAAAATCTGCTGAAATAATGTTAGAAACTTGGGCAAGGCCTGTCAGATTTTGTAGTTTACACAAGCCAGGTGTTTCTGGTGGGAACAAATTTTCCTGCTGCTGCCCCAGAATCTCAGCCTATCACAAAAATGAAAAACAAAAAAAAAAAAAATAGGAAAAACAAAAAAGAAAGGAAAAACAATAAAAAGGAAAAAAAAAGGAAAAACAATAAAAAGGAAAAAAAAAAAGGAAAAACAAAAAAAGGAAAAACAAAAAAAGGAAAAACAAAAAAAAGGAAAAACAAAAAAAGGAAACACAAAAAAAAAAGGAAAAACAAAAAAAAGGAAAAACAAAAAAAGGAAAAACAAAAAAAGGAAAAACAAAAAATAAGGAAAAACAAAAAATAAGGAAAAAACAAAAAAAAGGAAAAACAAAAAAAAAAGGAAAAACAAAAAAGGGAAAAAAAGGAAAAACAAAAAAAAAGGAAAAACAATAGATAAACAACAAAATGATAAACAACAAAAAAAAGGATAAACAACAAAACAGGAAAATGAACCTTTACGAAGTTTCCCCAAGCACTTCAGGAAGGTGGGCAAAGCCCTGCTTAAAGGGAGGATTTGAAGGGAAATCCTGAAATAAGAGTTTGAAAGGAAAGGGATTCTCCTCCCAGGTTAATCCCTTATGGGCAGGAACAGCACCAGGCCTCAGAGCAATAAAAATTCTGTTCTGATTTGGGGACAACCCCAAAACTGTGACCAGAGGGCTCTCACATGGCACTAAAGATCAATCTGAGCAGTGAAAGTCTCTTTTTTATCTCTGTCCTGGCAGATTTGATATAAAATCTGTATCTCTTGTGAAAGGAATATTGAGGTTTTTGCCACTTGATTCCAAAAACTTAAAATCTTCCAAATGCTCCATGCTGAGAGCCTAAACCATCTGATTTTTGGGACACCACAAGGATGGATCACATCCCAGAGGAGTCTCCATGCAGCTGATGTGAGTTTAGATTCCATGTAAAGAGTGTCAGAGTTCTCACAACTCTTCCCTGTGCTCCTGATTAATAAACTCAGAGAAAAACCAGGATTTTTCCAGCACTGCATATCAACAGAATGGTTTGGGCTGAAGGAATCTTAAAATCTTAAAGTTCCACACTTTTTCTGTGGGCAGGGACACTTCCACTATCTCAGGTTGCTCCAAATCCTGCCCAACCTGACCTTGAACACTTGAACACAGAATAAATAAATATCTATCAGAGATACTCCTAAAGAAAAATCAAGCAAAGAAAAAGAAGCTACAGAACTCCCTCCTTTCCAAATAAAATTGGCAAAGAAATGCATGAAGTAGACACAGAGCTACAAAGTTTTCCCAGACACTTGGAAAAACCCCATTACCTAGGAAAAACCCTAATCTCTGACCCTCAGAGCAGAGATTTTTGGTGCAGAATGAAGTTGAACGGATGGAATTTCAAAATAAACTCTTAATTATTTAAAAATTTTAAACAGAGTAGATGCTTTCAGCACTGCCCTTCCTGAAAGGGGTTTTACTCCACTCTAAATCCCCAACCTTTTGTCTGGTTTGCAAAGCCAGAAACAGCTGGAAATTTACTAAGCAAAACCATTTTATTAAGAATCTAAAGAGTTTGTGGGGATTCTGAGCCCCACTTATTCAAAATCTCATCAGAGTTCCCACCTCAAAGTTTTCTTGTTGGAGCCAAGGATGGATAAAGTCACTGGGAGAACACACCCACCCCACCAGAACTCCAAATCACTTTTCACACATATTTATAGGCTAAAAGGAAAAATTAAAACTTGTCCTAGATTTAAAACATTACTTTTTACATCAATTTAAATTACTGAACAATGGGTTTAGTGTCAAAACCATGAAATGTGGGGGTGGCTTTGCATGGGATTTCACAGAAAACTGACTTGCAACTGACTTTTTCATTGAGGAACTTCAGAGAACTACAGCAGGAAAGGGTTCTGGGCAGTGCAAAGGAACACAACACAAAAATAAAGAATTTAGCAAGGTTATTCAAAGGAAAAATATCCAGAATTCAGAAGTGACAAAGGAATAGCAAACACCCATAACTGTTCAGCACTGGGGAACAACTTTAAAATTCCAGGGGAAAAAATACAAAGAAGCATAAAAAACAACTAAAAAACCCCAATATTACCCTTATTTCTTCCTCTGATTGCACCTACCTCTGGGAGGACAAATCCTAATAGGCAACAGCAGCAGCAGAGCAATCCCACACCTCAATCCAGGCAAAATCCTCTGGGCAAAGGGACTCACCTAAAATTGATGGCACTGATTCCTCCCAGGTGAGCTCAGCAGGTGAAACCAGCACAGCTCCCAGCTGCGGCTGTGGGGCTGGTGGTGCCTGAAAAAGGGATGAAATTGGAGGAAAATTACATAAACACTCACAGGTGGGGCTCAGAAAGGCACCACAGCTCAGGAATTTTTTGTCACTGATATTTCATGATGAGGTCAGAGGGTCTCAGCTTTTTCAAAGAATCCAGGCCAGTGTCTACACCTTGAATTCAGGGAATCCAAGCCAGTGTCTACACCTTGGATTCAGGATTTTCTTTTATTTTAAATATCTGTCTGGAATTTTTTTGTCAGTGATATTTCATTATGAAGTCAGAGGTTCTCACCCCATCAAAGAATCCAGGCCAGTGTCTACACCTTGGGTTCAGGATTTTTATTTATTTTAATTATCTGACTGCATTACTTCCTGTTTACTGGGCACATACCTTGAGAGCTGACATTTCTGTAAAGAAAGGAAGCATCAGCTCTTGGATTTGGATATTTCTTGCACACAGTTTACACCACACTAAAAATGTCCCAATTTCCTCGGCTGGACAGAGCAGGGGGCAGGAGCAGTGTGGCAGTTTAGGGCTGACTCTGGGATTTCTGAGCCACACCTGTGGGGCACAGGTGAGCCCATCCCAGGTGGGATCCACTTGGGGCTGCTCTGGGAGGTTTGGAGGTCATGGAATGGGTTGGGATGGAGGGGACCTCAAAGTCCATCCAGTGCCACCCCTTTGCCATGGGCAGGGACATTTCCACTGCCCCAGGCTGCTGCAGCCTGGCCTTGGACATTCCAAACTCCAGCCCAGCCAGGAATTCCCAATTCCCAATGTCCCATCCATCCCTGCCCTCTGGCACTGGCAGCCATTCCCTGGCTCCTGTCCCTCCATCCCTTGTCCCCAGTCCCTCTCCAGCTCTCCTGGAGCCCCTTCAGGCCCTGCCAGGGGCTCTGAGCTCTCCTGGATCCTTCCCTTCTCCAGGGGAACATTCCCAGCTCTCCCAGCCTGGCTCCAGCCCTGCAGCAGCTCCTCTGGCCTCTCTCCAGCAGCTCCACTAAAACAAAGGTGAACAGTAAAACAAAAATTCGGAGTTAAAATTGGGATTCCACTGATATCAGTGGACACTGGGCCGGAAAATGCAGCACTTTGTGTCCAGGCTCTGCTCCTCTCAGCATCCCACAGGCCCGTCCATCCATCCTGGAGCCCATCTGGGAACGCACTGATGCTTCAGGAGGGTGTCCCTGAGCATTTTAATTCTGTTAAGACCAAAATAATTATAAACAAGGATAATAGTTACAAAAATTCGCCCTCCCAAAAGAGTCCTAGAAATCCTAATTTACTGGCTGGTAGCTGGGAAAACAGAAATGGAGTAACTTAATAATCTGAGCATAGCAGTTTTCAGGAAGGAAAATTAACTAA
This sequence comes from Geothlypis trichas, assembly GCA_009764595.1. Taxonomy (NCBI): domain Eukaryota; kingdom Metazoa; phylum Chordata; class Aves; order Passeriformes; family Parulidae; genus Geothlypis; species Geothlypis trichas. Next base: position 3,188,237 of record CM019907.1, on the reverse strand, counting down.
TTCATTATCACTTCTAATTTGCTGAGGCATAGCTGCCATATTTGTAAAATCAGCAGGTTCAGAAAAAAAAGCAAGTTTTTAATGAATGTTCTTTTTCTCCCCTTCCCAGATCCATAAATGATACAATTACTTAGCTCCCTCTAGTGCCAATTCCTAAAATAAATTTCCCACTAATGACTGCACTCACCAATGTAATCATCGGAGCAAATTAAAAATTCACTTGGCAATAATTAACTAGTGAACTCTCAAAGGATGGAGTAAATTGCCATGAACCAAAGCAGAATTCAACTGGTGTCACAATTACAAAGAAAGGTCAAACGTAGGCTCTCTGCAATAACAAAACTCTGCCAGCCATGGGCACAGCGTGGGCTTTGAACAATCCGGGCACACGTGCCAGGGAGGAGCAGGCAGGGAGCAGAGCAGCCCTCTGACATTTCCAACCCCATCATTACAGATTTTATGTTCTTTTTTTTTGTATCGTTATATTGAATTTATTGTTCATTTCTAAGGTTTCGTAATTTGACATTCAGAAGATGCTCCGTGCTGAAATAAGACATCTAAAATTATATTTAAATTATTAATATTTTAAAATTTTTATTTACTTTTTTATTTATTTTTATATTTATTATATTTTATTTCTATTAATTATTACAATTAAAATGAATTAGTTAAAAACTCCTTTTGTAGCTAAATTTCGAATATAAATATCTAATATTATATATCTAATAATAACATATTAAATATGTTATTATATTATTCTATAACTATGATATATTAATATAATTTAAATTATTAAAATTATATTATTATAAGATGTTATAAATTTAAATAATTAGAATTAATACAATTGTATACTATATTACTGTATATTACTGTGTATTATATTATTCTATAACTGTAATATATATTAATGGATTTCAAATTAATTATATTATTATATATTATATTATAATATATTATATTATATTATATTATAATTGTATTATGTATATATATTATTAATATTATGTATAATACAATATATATATATATATATATTATATTATATTATATTATATTATATTATATTATATTATAATACAAGATTATATTATATTATATTATATTATATTAATAAATATCTAAAATTATATCTAATAATAATAAAACCAACAAATATATATTAATAGTAAAAATAGTAAATCCAGAGGAATTCCTGTGCTCCTCCAGACGCTGCAGGAAAAACACACAACAAGAACAGAGTTTCCTCATCTTCTATTTCTGCTGTGCTTACACTCTAAGTTAAAATAACCCTGAAAACATCCCCTAAAAACAGATTATTTGTAAGAATGTTTGGGGGTTTCTTATCATTGTTGGGTGGATGTTCTGTGCCTTGTTTCTGGATTTCTTTCCTTGGTTTCCACACACAAAACACTTCAAGAGAGAGGATTTTCTGAGCAGGACAAAGTTACAGTCACCTTTTATTTGGAGTTTTAATGCCGTGGCCATTCTGCAAACACAGGAGTGCGAGGCAGGTCAGGCTGAACCTGGAGCAGATGTCACCAGAGAAGAGGTGCAACAATCCCCATTTGATGGGCATCTTTGGGAAAAACATCTCAGGAAACTGCCAGAGGGCTGGGATGGGTGGGATATTGGCAGGAATGCTGGGGTGAGGGTGGGGAGGCCTTGGGATGGAATTCCCAGAGAAATTGTGGCTGCTCCTGGGAGTGCCCAAAGCCAGGCTGGGTGGGACTTGGAGCAGCCTGGGACAGTGGGAGGTGTCCCTGCCATGGCAGGGTGGAATTGGATGAATTTTAATTGGATGTCCCTTCCAACCCAACCCACCCTGGCTTTTGTGCTGATTAAAACCTTTCCAGCCATCACCTCCTGCCCCTTTTCCAGGCTGTTCCAGCTGCATTGCTCTGCTGGTTTGGGACAATTTCACCACGTGAGAGTAGCTGTGACTTTCTGAAAGGACATTAAGAACGCCACCCTCGGGCTGTGCTGTGGAAACTGAACCAAACATTTATATTTTAAAAACCCCAAACCAAGTTCCTGCTTAGGATGTGAAGGACAGGGCAGTCCACGCTGCCAAGTGATCTGATCCACATTTCAGTCTCCTTTCTGCAGGAAAATGAGTCTCTGGTAACAGAAATTGATTTAAACATCCCAGGCATACAAGATATCCCAAAAATATTTTTAAAAATATGTGATTATCTCGAAATTTATATGCCATAGTAGGATGGAAGAGGAAAGGAAAGAAAAAGGGGAAGGAAAAGGAAAGGAAAAGGGGAAGGAAAAGGAAAGGAAAAGGGGAAGGGAAAGGGGAAGGAAATGGGGGAGGAAATGGGAGAGGAAATGGGGGAAGAAAAGGAAAGGAAAAGGAAAGGAAAAGGAAAGAGAAAAGGAAAGAGAAAAGGAAAGAGAAAAGGAAAGAGAAAAGGAAAATATAATCCATGGCAAAACACGTAAACTTAATTTGGAACAAAAGTTTAGATAAATTCCATTTCCTTGAAAACCCACAGAATTACATTTTCAACCTCCAGAGCAATATCTCACACCAAACAGCCTGTAGGTGCTACTAACAAATGATGATTATTTTAATTAGGTGTTTTCCACATTGTATTTTTATTCTTGTGACTACAATACTTAATGTACCAATATTTATAATAATTATTACACATAATTGTAGTATTACGTATTAAATGTTAAATATTTTATTTTCCAAGTGTCTAAGGCAAGGCTGGACAGGGTTTGGAGCAACCTGAGGTGGTGGAAGGTGTCCCTGCCCTTGCAGGGGTGGGATGGCATGGATTTTGAGGTGCCTTCCAACCCCATCCATTTAGGATTCTGTGATTCAACAATCCTATATATTGTTGTTATTATAATATTTATAATACATATTTTATAAATAGTATCCTTTAATACATTATCATAACCTATATAATACTTTCATATATTGTAGTAAGTCACACATTTCAATGTTTTCTTTCCCTGGCCCATACTTCCATAAAATAAAAAAGCAAACCAAATCAACAACAAAAAGCCATCATTGGTATTAAACCACTGAAAAATCCACCACATCCCTGCCAATGGATCAGTGCTCCCAAAAACCCAACCTGAGGGACTGATGAACATAATTCTGTTTAAAAGGAAGGTGTTTTAGAGATAAATCATCCAGCAGGAACTTCTAAATTCTAAATTTCTGAATGCTGCTGAAGCAGCACCTGCAGCTCAGTACAAGGATGCTCAGCCCCAAATTAACCCACCACAGAATTATTGGGGTTTATTTGCATGAGGAAGGAATAATGGGGATTGTGCAGACTGCAGCAGGCAACCAACCTCCAGCATCCAGAGCAAAACCTAAACTGGACTCAGCTGTGGAAGAGCAGCACAGGTTTGAATTTATTTCCAAATTGCTGATTATTTCAAGGCTTGCAGCACATGTTTCTCTTTCACATGATTACAAGACAAGTGGCCCAGTATCATTTTTAAAGGCATTACAAAATTTTCCATGGATTTTAGTGGCTTTAAAGGCAGCATAGCTCTAGTGCTGCTATGTAGTAAACACACATCAAAGGTGCTTTAGGAATTACTATCATCTGATGAGTAGAGCTGTTCTAAAAGCTCTGCCTCCATTCAGAGGTTCCCAATCCCCCTCCTCCTGCTGCTGTCCCATCTCTGGGTTGGGATAAACTTCCTGAAATTCCTGGGATCCTTTGCCTCCAAACTTCAGTACCCTCCTTGAAATTCAGCAGCACAATGGGGTCCTAAGGCTGCCCAAATCAAATCACTTCCATCATTCAAATCATTAAATATCCCTTGATTTAATAGATTTAATAAGGCTCTCTCTGCACTGTGTTCCACTTGAAGCCATCCCCTAAAAGGAGTGCTTAGGAACACTACAAAATCAGTAGCTGGCAATCCCTGCATGTAGGACTACCTAAAAAAGCACTGGAATTATTTTTTTTTTAAGGCAGCTTCTTCAGGCAAAGGGAAGTGGCTGCAGGATTTAATTTGTTCTGCTTTGATTTCTTGTTTCTTTAAACTTTTGCCAAAGGTGATGGGAATGCCAGATGCACATTTTTTTGGTGTACTGTAAAATCCAAATAAATACAAATAGCATATGCTCGGGTTTGGTGTTTCCCCTATGAATTTTTTTTTCCTCTGTGGAAAAAGCAGTCAGTAGGAAAATAGGTATTTCCAGTCAGTCATGAGAGCAGCCACAATGAGGATTCAGTAAATCTCTCTTAAAGAATCACTTACAGAGGGACTGGGAGATGAAGAGACATTTTCCTGCACATGAAGAGATTTGTAATCAGCAGTTTTCTTTGGTGCTGCAATTGATGCTTCCAAAATTACATTTACTGGAGCACCGGTGTTTAATGTTTCAGACTGAAAAAACAAACAGGAATGAGCAAAAACAAACACAGTGGAATTCTCAGATGTTCAGATTTCTTACAAAGGTCCTCTATGGCTCACTTGAATTCACTAAGTACTCAAAAATAACTCCTAAAAAGATTTGTGCCGATGGTCTGAAGTTTGACATTCATTCACTGTATGGCAAAATGTGATTCTTCTAGCATAAACTTCATGAAAACCATCCAGGATACCTTAAAATCAGTATTTGTAAAGCAGAATATTTAAAAACCAGCAGCTATAATTAAAGCATCAGTTCATTATATCTGCATGTACAGTTTAAATTCCTTAAATTCTTGGAATATTTTTAAGCATAGCCTGAAGTATTCAAAGTTTTACACCACTAGAAATTTCTGCTTACTGGAAAGGAAATCAAATGTGGGTTTGATTAATTGACGTAGTCACATATTAAAAACTTTTGCTTCTTATCCCATTAAAAGTAACACTAATGAGCAATGGCTGTGACCTTCAAGGGGAAAGCCACGTGTGCTCCAACCCCTCAATATTCACCACCCAAATTTAATCTTTATAATGGACACCTTAAAAGGAATCTGATAGGAAATACTAAGAGCTGCTCCAAAAGTAAAACACTTAAGGAAGATTTTGATTAATGCCTCGTGATTAATCAATTGATTAATACAGTTTTCAATACAGATGTGAGGACAGTGTCTACTTTAATCAACCCTCCTGAACATGGTGAAGACAAATGATGCATTTTTTTTTTTCTGTCGATTGAAAAAACAAAGCCCATTTTAGCAGTTATGTAAATTACAAGGCAAGCCTTCCTTACGATGCCCAGATTTTTCCCTTTTACAAAAAAAACCTTCCACACAGGAACTGTTAATTAGGTAATTGTCATCCTTTTGGGAAGGAACTCGCTATGAACCTAAAAGTGGTCCCACTTTCAGCCAAATGAGTGCACTTCTTTAAAGAAATCGTTTTAGAATTGCACTATAATCCATATTTAAAGTCCCTCTCCCTGATATTTCTTTATTCTGAGACTGTTTCTAATTTGTGATTATGCTTTCCACCATACTAAAACTGAAATCTTTATTCCAGTCAAAAATAATCACCCCGTAATTACTGTGACAAAGTGCCCAAGCTGTATCATTGTGGCCATTCCGACTAATGATATTGTATTAGAATGCCGAGCAATAGACTTCAAATGGAAAATATAATTATGTGCATTAGTTTGTCTAAGCATTTATAAGATCACATATCCATCAGTTATCAGGTCTCATAAAAAAAGCCATATATCACTGTCACTGCTGGTTTTGTTATTGGAAATGGGGGCTGTTGTGGACTCGGCTTAGGATGTGTGCCTCAAATTCCACTTTTTCTCTTGTCCAGTAAATCCTTGAGAGATGAACTCCTGTAAAATGAGCAGAATTTTCTGCTGGTAGCACAGGAACAGACTACTTGACGGTTTCACCAGAGCTTAACTCAATGTTTAAGGTGCCAAATAATCTTGGAGATGTGTTTGGCTGTACTGTGCATAAAGTGGCTCACAGAACCATGGGATCTTTGAGGCTGGAAAAGCCCTCCCAGAACATGGACTCCAAGCTGTGCCCACCTTGTCCCCAGCCCAGAGCACTGAGTGCCATCTCCAGTAATTCCTGGAACACCTCCAGGGATGGGCACGCCAAACCTCCCTGGGCAGATCCTTCCAAGGCTTGATCACCCTTTCCATAGGGAAATTCCTGCTGATGTCCAACCTGAGCCTCCCTCAGGAATTCTCCAGCCCCTTCCCCAGCTTTATTCCCTTCTCTGGACACATTCCATCCCCTCAGTGTCTCCTCTCTCAGGAGGGGCCCAGTAATGATGCCAAGATTGGAGGTGTCTCACCAGCAGATAAATCTTGGACGAACATCTCCATTTCTTCTGTTTTCAAACCTAAGGAAACACCTGAGCACATTCTAATTATCCAAGCAAGCTGAGCACCAACCCAGCTTCACCTTGGCAGAACTACACTTTAATTCCACTCAGGCTCTTACTCAGCACAATTTCCTTTGCTTTGGAAAACTAAACTGTTTAGGAGACTGGTAGGGAGAGTCCTTTCCAACCTAAACAATTCTGTGATTCCATGTCAAGGAGGACTCGTGGAATAATGGAATAACAGAATGGTTTGGGTTGGAAAGGATTTTAAAACTCATCTTTTTCCACCCCCAACACCTTCCATTATCCCAAAACCTTTCCAACCTGGGCATTTCCAAGGATCCAGGAGCAGCCACAGCTTCTCTTCTGTGCCAACGCCTTTCCGTGTATCATCACACAACAAAGTTATTACATCACCTATTTCTACACAACAGTGATGAGTTACCCTCAGAAAACATAAATAACATTTTTTCTCCCTCTTTTTTGGGTCATCTGAGCTGCATCTCTGTGGTTTTGACACCCTGCTGAAATAACACCGCGCTGCGTTTTGGTGCCAGTATAAATTTCAGCCATCCAAACCAGGCTGTGTATTTGAACTGACAAAGAATAAATTATTTGCATCTGGCATAACTGATGGCTGTGTCAAAGCCCTGGCATATAATTCTTAATCTTATAGATGCCTGTTTACTTGTGCATAAGATAGCAGTGCTGAGTCTCTTCCCAGAACAATTATCAAGTTATTGCTACGGGCGAGCCTGGAACTTCCAGGGAGAGCCACATGAAAATTCAGCCATGCTGGAGCAGCCTGAGAGGGATGATGTGGATCAGAGCTCACTGCTCTGCTCTCCCACTCTGTGCTCCCAGGAAAATGGGAATCAGAGCGTGCTAGGCGGGCACGGAGCTGCAGGGATTTATCTTTGGGTGTTTAACTTTGCTTCCATGGGCTTCCCAGGACAAGGAGAATGTCACTCACCCTCCTCCATGGGCTGAGAACCTTCTGGGATAATCTACATGCTTTAATACAAGATACTTTTCTTAATGGAAACCATCTTTCAATGAGCAAGGATTTGGGTTTTTGAGGGTTTTCTTTAGGGTTGTTTTTAATTAATAACGGTTTTATGTGTTCAGAAAGAAAATCCACCAATGCAGACCTGGAGAATGTTTAAAAACATTTTTTCCAGGAGAATTGTCACTGACTTTTATTAATCCTGTAGTTTGTGATGGCTGGGTTTTATCTGATATCACGTGGTTTATGTTTATATTTATATTTAATAACCTATTGTATTTGATACTCAAATATGCAACAAAAACACAAGAACTACAAGTTCTCGAAGGAACCTTCATTCCACCTGATTTTACCCCTATAAAAAGCTGGGGCTCGATTTGGGAAGATGAATAGGCCCTGAAATTCCTGCCTCTTTATTAGCAGAATTAATTTCAAAGGGTCAATGTACATCCTAGAAAATTTGTCTCCTATTAAGATGTCCAGATGTTTTTGGTCTCTCTGTCTGACATTCCCACCATCAGAATAAATTGTATTTCCAGCCTAATGCAATAGATAAGAGAGAGGAATAAATCTCATCCAGTTCAGTTGATAAAATTAACATGCTGATGATATTTTAATGTTTCCATATAATCAAGGGAGCATGGATCATGCCTCCACCAGTTCCAGTGTAATTCTCTTCTTTAATCTTTTCTCAAGGAAGGAAAAATCGAGCATTAGAGAGGATTATGCAGCCAACAGTGCCCCAGTCTTGGGGTGAGTCGTTCGCGGCGCGGTCAAGCGGCTTTGCCCCAAGAGATGGGGACAGCGCCAGCCTCGTGCGGTGCCACCGTGTCCCTCACCCGTCCTGGCTGCTGCTGGGGAAGCTCCACTGAGCTGGAGAATGGTATGGACACCCCAGAGCCACTCAGCCCCCAGGGGACCCCGAGCAGAGGCACAGAGGGCACAGAATCGTCCTTGGCGCACGCAGAGGGAACGGGAGCGGCTCCGGAGCTGGGGCCCGAAATTGCTGGGGGAGGAGACTGGGACAGATGGGCAGATGGAAATAAAACTGACTTTGTGATCAAGGGTAAAGACAGCAAAAGAGATGGACAGGAGAAAGGAAAAGGAGAAAGGAAAAGGAGAAAGGAAAAGGAGAAAGGGAAGCGGAAAGGAAAGGAAAGGAAAGGAAAGGAAAGGAAAGGAAAGGAAAGGAAAGGAAAGGAAGGAAAGGAAAGGAAAGGAAAGGAAAGGAAAGGAAAGGAAAGGAAAGGAAAGGAAAGGAAAGGACAGGAAAAGGAAAAGGAAAAAAAGGAGAAAAAGGAAAAAAGGAAAAAAAAGGAAAAAAAAGGAAAAAAAAGAAAAAAAAAGGAAAAAAAAGGAAAAAAAAGGAAAAAAAGGGGAAAAAAAGGAAAAAAAAGGAAAAAAAAGGAAAAAAAAAGGAAAAAAAAGGAAAAAAGGAAAAGGAAAAAAGGAAAAGGAAAAGGAAAGGAAAAGGAAAAGGAAAAGGAAAAGAAAGGGAAATGAAAAGGAAATGTCTCTGAATTGGACCTAGGAATTATTCCTACTTGGTAGAATATATTGGTTTATAGTGGAATTCTTCAGGCAGAAGAATGAAGTTGAAGGTGTTTGAAGACCCAATTCTCAGTACATTTTGCTGCCCTCTTGGGATTTCACTGATTCACAGAGCCTTAAACTCCTGGCTTTAGTCTGTACTGTGAGAAACATCAAGATCCATTCCCTTCACATATTTGCAAGGGAAACATTCATCAAGCCCAGGAATAAATGGGACACATCAACAATCAGAATACATTCATATAATCTCCCTACTGTGTGTACTCAACTTCCTTTGGCATGGGTAAAAATAGAAACGTTAAATGAGGAAATTAGTGTAACATTGTTATAAGTTATTGCAACAATTGTATCATTGCTACAATTACTGTACACATGGTTAAAAACTAATTTAGAGACAAAAACAAAGAGAGACTGTCCAAACTGAAAAATAGGAAAATTTCTTTTTAATAATACGAAAACTTGATTCCAAAATAATTGCTCTGTCTTTGCAGGTGGTCTGTGAGCTGGGCAAAAACCTGCTCAAGAGGAAGGGAAAAGGCAGAGGTCACACAGAAATGGTCCTGCTGATGACACACAGCTCTGCTTTGGCCAGTGCAAGACCCAGAGACAGCCCACTGAGCAATGGTTTCAAACCACCTCCAGAAGGAATTTCTACAAGGAAAGGGTTGTTCAGCATTGGAAAGAGCTGCCCGGGGAGGTTTGGAGTTCCAGGGAGGTGTCCAAGGAATTCCTGGATGTGGCACTCAGTGCTCTGGGCTGGGGACAAGGTGGGGATTGGGCACAGCTTGGATTCCTTGAGCTGGGAGGGCTTTTCCAACCTCAATGATCCTGGGATTTCCACATCAGGAAAGTGACACAGCAGAGACGTGGCTTTGGGGGTGTAGGAGGATGAGGTAGAGGATACACAGGTTTGAATCTCACTTACATCCTACAAACCCTAAAAATCCACTCCCATTTTCCTCGTGGCAAGTGATACATTTCCAATTCCATCCTCCAACTCCAGAAATAAGTTCTTTTTCCCATGGAAATGGCCTCCATTTGCAGCCACTCACACTGGCCAATAGCAGGGTGCTAAGGTCAAAATTTGCAAACTTTACAGGATTTCTTCCAAACCAAACTTCCAGCAACTAGAACACAGCATGCCCTTAGAGCCCTAAATGCCAACCTCTGAGCTGATACCCAGACCCTGGGGAAAATAGTTCTTTATCCAATGGAAATGGTCTCCATTTACTGACACTCACACTGGCCGACAGTGAGGTGCTAACATCAAAAACTTACAAACTTTGCTGGGAATTTTCTCCCAAACCAAAACTTCCAGCAACTAGAACACAGCATGCCCTATGGAGCCCTAAATGGCCACCTCTGAGCTGATACCCAGACCATAGGGAAATGATTTCCTTTTTCCATGGGAAAATGGCCTCCATTTACAGCCACTTGCACTGGCCAACAATGTGGTGCTATGGTCAAAATTGCAAACTTTACTGGATTTCTCCCAAACCAAACTTCCAGCAACAAGAACACAGCATGCCCTTAGAGCCCTAAATGCTACCACCTCTGAACTGATACCTATACCCTGGGGAAATGACTTCTTTTTCCCATGGAAAGTGGCCTCCATTTGCAGCCACTCGCACTGGTCAATAGCAGCGTACCAACATCAAAATTTACAAACTTTGTAGGATTTCTCCCAAACCAAACCAAACTTCCAGTAACTAGGACCCTACATGCCCTTAGAGCCCTAAATGCCACCTCTGTGCTGATACCCAGACCATGGGGAAATGACTTCTTTTCTCATGGAAAATGGCCTCCTTTTACAGCCACTTGCACTGGCCAACAATGTGGTGCTATGGTCAAAATTTGCCAACTTTACTGGATTTCTCCCAAACCAAACTTCCAGCAACAAGAACACAGCATGCGCTTAGAGCCCTAAATGCTACCTCTGAGCTGATACCCAGACCCTGAGGAAATGACTTCTTTTTCCCATAGAAAGTAGCCTCCATTTACAACCACTAGCACTGGTCAATAGCAGCGTGCCGACACCAAGATTCACAAACTTTGCCGGATTCCTCCCAAACCAAATCTGGAATCTCCCCAGCTTTGGGCAGAAGAGGAGAAGCACCAAAGCCAGTGCCATCCCCCCAGAGCTCTCCCACGTGCCCAGAGGTGCCCAACACGTGTGCTCAGAGCAGCGGGGGCAGAGTGCTCACCCCGAGCTCGTCAGTCACGGCTCCGGCGGTGATCTCAGCGCTCCTGGAGCGGCTCAGACGCTGCGGAACCGCTCGGAGCTGTCAGCACATTTCCAGCAGATTGATGGCTCCGAGGACCTCCAGTGTAGAGGGTAATGTTAAGGATCTGCAGTTACTCAGCTGAGGCTGAGATGAGGGATGCCTCCTTTCCAGGCCTGGTTATTGAATTTGAAAACCCTCATAGGTTTTGCTGTCACTGGTGTTGCTGGAGAGGGGCTATTATAGGGATGAGTTAAAAAGGAATGACTGGGAGAAGAAGCTTAAAGGAAAACGAAGATGTATCTTTATGGTTTTCCAGGTTAACGCAGCGACAAAAAGATAAAGTTTCACTCTAAAGTAAAAAAAAAATAATAATCATTGTGTTAGATTCTGGTCCTTAGAACAGCTTTTTTTTTTTACAGCCAAACCTCCTTAGTGGAGAAGATCAGAGCCAAAAAATTTTTTTGTACAAATGTTTACCCTAAGCAGAGGTTCGCCATGAACAGAAATGCAATTTCCATATTCTATTTCACTGACTTTATTTCATAATGAGTAGCCTTCAACACTAGGTAAAAACTAATTAAAGATAGAAAGCAGGATGTAAATAAGTGCCAAGTCATAGAAACATTAAAACCAGACCAACCCAAAAAAATAAAAACCACCAATTTTTTTTGTTACATTTGAAAGGAAAAGAAGTGTAGTTTATTGTACAATTACACCTCATTTTCTATATAAAATCATTTCTATTCCTGAAATAAGATATAATACTAACCCTCTGCCTTCCCAATCCCACACATTCCTTCCCTTACCCACGCACAGCTCCTGAACTGATCAGGCTGCACATTTGGCCTCATTGTTCAAGGTATCTTGGTGTAATGAACATTTCGTGCAACTTAACTAAGTATAAAATGTCAAAAAAATCAGAATGGGAACTTAGGAGAAATCTTGGAGGAGCAACAAATTTAATTCTTAAGTGGTGAACCTGGCTGTACATCTGAAAATTTTTGAAAAATGTGGTTCTAAAAAATAATTCTATAACCTGAGTATAGTATCTCTCACACCTGGGACTGGTTTCTTTGCACCAGCAAATACCATATTTGTTAAATTACATTTTCATTAAATGCAGCAGGAAGTAACCAACATAGTCAGGTATAGCTGGAAGGGAAAGCTTCCCCCTAAAAGAATAGTTTTGGAAAGCAATCTTTTCTGAACCTTCATCTGTGACCTAAAACTGAGGGTTGTCAGCTCATTTTGATGTTGCTGACTGGGAAGTAACTAAATCCTGGGAAAAACAGGACTTAGTGAATTTTAGTTGGGAATTTCTGCTCCAGAGGTAGGGAGAAGGCTGCCCCTCTCTTATTCCAACTTCTTGGAGCTATTTTATTTCTTCACCCTTTTTCAAGCTCCCAGTACCTTCAATGAAACCACCGGCAGGATTTTGGTAGTTCCAGCAGGGCACTAATTATCCACAAAATGGACTCATAAATTCAGAGAGTGATTTATTGCTCTGGGATCCCTCTTTCCCTCTCCAGCACTGCCTGGAGCACAACCCACCCCTGCTTTCATCTGGTTTTTCAGCCAACCAAGACCCTTTGCAGAACTTTAACTTCTTCAGTGAACCAATGGTATTAAAACCTCCCCTGTAAAACAAAAGGCAAAGCTGCTCACAAGGATTTTTTTTCCTCTCCTTTTCATCTGTCAATGAAATATTTAATGAATCAATCAATGGAAAGTCTCTAGGCAGGAGGGTTCTAAACTCACTGCCATAAGTAGGCATTTAATTTTGATTTACTGAGGTGGTTATTGCTTATTAATCAGATAACATTATGAAAGCTGAGTACGTGTGTGTCAGTTGTACATTAATTAGTTACTAAAGTAAGAGAAGCTAAAGAGCACCAGGAGCTGCTTCCATGTCCCCTGAATTAATTTAATTACAGGGAAAAAGTTCCAGAGCACATTCTTCCACTTGGGTAACCATTCATATGAAAACAAATTGCACCAAATAGTGAGGTCTTCAGAAAAAAGAAAACAGAAAAACCCAGCTTCTGGAAGTCACATAAGCAGCAGATAAATGTTAAAAACTTCATTCAAAAAAATATTCTAGTAATTTTTTTGTCAACAGATTTATCAAGTGTATGCATGAGAATCAGAAGTTCCTTTTTTTCAGAATTATCCCTGCTGTGACTTAGGAACAGTTTGATTGTAAGGACATCCTATGCTAAGGCCAGATTACCTCACAAATTTCCAATTCCCAATAATTCTTAGTGTCCCATCATATCTCAATTCATTTTCGCTTTCTCTTTAAATATTTCCCTGAAATATTCATTGGGCACAGCTCACAAATGGAAAATACCCAATATTTTCAGTGTTTTGCCCTGCCAGCCACCCCTCACTGCTCCTGCTGCAGGGAATGTTCTGGGATCCATGCATTTATTCCCAAGGGGTGAGATTTATCCCATCACTTGCCTCCCTTTCTCCACCACTCTGATTTGTGTTCCCTCTCCAGCACGGGATGAAACAAACTTTCTAAATTTAATAATAGTTCTATAGATTTTGGAATTTTGGCTTCTGTGAGAAGAGTATTTCTTAGAAAGCACACGCATATTTACACTTAAAATTATTTAAATAATAATTATTTAAATAACTTCCTGCAGCTGAGTGTTAATCCCAAGGAGTAATTCCAGTTTTTTTCCCGGTGCTATCCCAATAGCAGGTGAGGAGTTTGCCAGGTTGGTGTTTGTCCTCCTCTGTCACCTCCTGCCCAGCTGGGCCCTTCCCAGTGGCCAAAGCCAGCACCTCTCCCCATCCTGAGAATGTAAAAACCAAAAACAAGCCACAGCCTGGGTCATGTGGTGACAAACACAGTTCAAAGTGCCATTATCACTCCTTCTCGTGGTGATAATTAATCCCAGCATCGTTATCATAATGAGAAACCACGTTTGGAAAATGTTGATTGAAAACCTTCAACGTAACAAATGCAGTCACTCCCTGCCCCTTCAGCCTGAGGGATTCTTGCATTTGCTGTTGATTAGCACAGAGTCTTCCAAAGAATTTTTATACCCCAATCCAAACTTTTCTAGTGTCCTTATGTCTCACTTCATGATTTTTTAAAATGTTCCATTCTAGCATGAAGTGCCAGGATTGCACTTTCGTTCATTAATTCATGATGGATCTTTAATCAATTTTTTTTTTCCTGATTTCTCTCCCCCTCCCAGTGACAAAGGAAGACAAAAAAATTTGAGAGATATTGTCGTGGATTAACCTCAGCCAGCAGCTAAATCCCACAGAGCCACCTGCTCCCTCCCTCTCCCTGGGATGGAGAGGAAAACTGGGGAAACCTGGGGGTTAGACAGGACCAGGTTAATAATTGAAATCAACTATGTTAATAATTTTATTATTAATAATAATAATAATGAAGAGGGAGAGGGAGAGGAAGGGGAAGGGGAACGGGAAGAGGAAGGGGAAGGGGAAGGAAAAGGAAAAGGAAAAGGAAAAGGAAAAGGGAAAAAGGAAAAGAAAGGAAAGGGAAATGAAAGGAAAGGGAAAGGGGAAAGGGTCTCTGTACTGGACCTAGGAAGGGGAAGAAAAGGGAAAGAGGAGAAAAAAAAGGGGGAAAAGAGAGGGGAAAACTGGGGGGAGGAGGGGGAAAAGGGAAAAAATAAGAGGGAAAAGGGGGGGCAAAGGGAGGAAAAAGGGAAAAAGGAGGAAAGGGGAAAAGGGAAAAATAAATGGAAAAATGGAATAGCGACTTCTGAAATTGCCATAATTATAAAAAGGAGGTGCCCCCATGTAATGCCATGGACTGGCCCTTGATTCCAGGCCTTCCCACCAGGCAGAACTCATCCACCTCCTGCAGCTGCTGAGCCTCCCCTTAGCACAGACTTCTCCTCTCAACTTTTCAGACATCTTTATGAAGGTTTTGAAGCTGATAAATAACCCGAGCCGGTCCCATAGACACTCCTCTTCTGCAAGGCTGATAAGGCAAATCTAAACTACATTAGATAAGCTCTGCATTTTTAGAGGGCTCAGATTTGTGCCCAGTTTTTAGCTCACCATTGGGCTGTGCACACTCAGAATGAGGTGTGTGAAATCCAAAACTCCCTGTAAACGACCCAGTGAGTGCTGAACTTCCAAAATATTTGTGAGATCTGTTCTGCACATACCATATTTCCATAATCTATAGATCTAGAGATAGGGAATGACCTGATACTGGTGAAATTTAAGTCTTGGACTGTAATAAAGGTAAATTGTTTGATCGAGGGGCTTCTCCCAGTGTTTTTATCTCTTCTGGATATATTAATTGGCTGTACACATACGCACAATCATTACATGACAAATTAAAAAGGGGCACATAATAAGCTTGTCACCATAAATCATACAATAAACATCTGAATGAGAAAAATTTAATAAACAATATGTTCCCACAAACAGCCTCATCCCCTTCATTACATCCATAACCCCCTAGGACTTGTTCTACTATTCCAAATTCCTGACTACACATTACCTACTAAAAGAAGCAGAAAAAAACAAAAAAGCACCACTCACCATGCCTGGATATGTCTGTTTTCTCTCACATTTTGGGTCTGGCAGTTTGTTTTCTGTGGCAAGAATTCCAGCCTGTGGCTATTTTGGATGGGAAATGCTATTTCTCCTACATGAAAATTCCCTTCATTTAAAAATGTTCCTAATTTGCATCAAGAAACTCAGTGAAAGGGTGACTGGATATTCCCAGGGAAGATCTCCTTGTAGATGGTTACTGTGCCTTTTTAAGGCCAACATCTTGGATTTGGGATTCCTGCAATCCTATAGGAACAGGGATCATTCCCAACCAGCTTCTCCAATGAGGACTGGTGCAGACATTGCAAAATGAAGTTTCTTTTTATGCAAATATTTTGTTGCAGCAAGTTCTGTCCTTTGCTGGAAATAAACCACTTTTCCCCAGCCTAAAATTCCCTAGTACATATTTTCCCTTTAGAAAGGAGTGGATGCTCCTCTACGGAACACAGTGGGATTTAGAGACCTTTTTCCTTCACAGCACTCCAAAGTGACTTTGGACAAGTGGCTGCTAATCCTACACTGCTCAGGTGTCAGAACTGATCCTATTGAACAATTTTGATAATAATTTGACAGAGGAGCGACTACAGCAATTAAATTGTTTTTTCCTGACATGAATTTGGAAGGCAGCACCAGCTCTGAGGAATTTCAGACGACAGGTAAATGAAATGATCTGGGGACTTCAATGACAGACACAGGATAACATTTAGGAGTACAAAAACTTCCAGTGCAGGAGTTTAGGAATGAATAATTGGTGGTTTTGAAGTTGTTTATGGAAATGGAAGAAGAAGGCAAAGACTTTACGATGTGCTGAATATAAATCACTGATGCCCCACGAGCACAAATGGTGGGTTGCATCTTATGATGGGGAAGGAATAATATTGTCATTAAAAATTGAGATATTCCCCTATTTTACAACTACCATGTTGGGGTGGCTAGTGCTGCAGACTGTTCACAGACAGGAGGAAAATTCATCAAAATACAGAAAAGGAATGCTTGGGAAAAATTCCAACCTCTCAACGGATGAGAATGAAAAAAAGTTTTATTTAGGCCAGGAAATGAATGAAGACTTGGCTAAGACTAGTTCAAATCACTAAGCAAGGCTGGTGGAAACATGAACTGATAACAGATAAATTGAGACCATTAAGAGAATATATCTGAAGGGTATCTTAAGTAAGCAAAAGCTTTTCCCTTGGTAATCAAACAAATTACTTTAAATTACAGTGGTCACTTTATAAACCCAATTCCATTGTATACTTCCCTGGAAAAGCTGTGGAATTTTGTCCCTTGCTGTCACTTTGAGTATGTTGAGCATTTCTTGTCTATTCCATGATACTGGAATTCTATTCCTGACGTATTTGAATAGATCTCAAAGTGAGGTGTAAATGTAGGTTGAGATTTGTATTATTATCACATTAAACAATAAATGTGTGTTAAACAGCCTGTTTTGTTATTTCCACTCATTCCAAACACAGGGTGCAGCCTCCCTCCACATCCAGACAAACTGCAGAGACATCCAGGCTCTTAAACCACATTTTCTTATGCTAAAACCTTCCATCTTTTGCAAATAACTCATCTGATTTCCATGATCATAAAGAACTGGATAACACTAAATTATAACAACAGCAATCAGGGGCATGGGAGCAAGAGGATCCTCGATTGCAGCCCATGCATCACTCAACAGCCCCACAGAAGAAGAGATTGAGAAGCACATCAATTCACATAACTTCCTCCAGTGCCCATTGTCCTTTTCAGTTCCTAATGATGCTGAAGTGTCTCCATGATTAAAATTTAAAGGTTTCCCAGTAACCAAGTAATTTGCCCAAAACTCCTTATCTTAGCACTCACCACGAAGACTCTGATTTTAATATACCATTAATCAAGCTCCAGCCAAGTTTACTACTGATACTTTCAATTACAGAGGAACTAACTTCATTCTTCTCAGTGTGGCAGTGAGAGACCACTTCTCTGATTAGCCACAGCCCCTAAAAACAGATGGAGAACAGGGTTGGGCTGGATGCACTTTCCTGAAGGAACTATTTGCTGGGAATTACGATTCAGCAAACAAAATTGGATCACTCTGCTGCAGGATAATCTTCAGCCAAATTTTGAGCCTAATTATAATAAAAGCCGTGAGGCGGTTTCAAGTTTTACAGTGTAACAATAACGGGGGCTTGATGGAATGGAAATTGACACCACAGCGAACCGAGTTCCAAATACCCACGGATTTCCCACCACAAACATCCCCACAAATGCCCGTGGTGCCTGTTTAATTGAGGCACATGAATAGATCCACCATCTTCAATAGGACATCTCGTGCTCTGAAGCGGCGCACGTGCACAAGTGATTGCAGGATCGGTTATCAGAAAATGATCCCCGGTACAATTTATAAGAATTCCAACAGATTGCAAATAGCTATGATTTGTCACACAACATCTGGTCTCTTCTCTCCACAATCAAATGGACAAATGGAAATAACAATACAGGCTGTGAAAGCGCAGCTTGGAAAAACAATTAAGAGGGAGAGGGACCCCTACCTTACCCTGCCGCAGTGATGGAATTTGCAGCTGCCTGGCTCAGCTAATGAAGAGTCAGTGTGTTTGAGCTCCAGTGTGATTGCCACAAAAGAAATATCTAATTCTGAACTTGTTCCTACACCTGCAGTCAAAATTTCAGGCAGAATGGGATGGTCCTGTTACTGCCCCAAGAAAAACTTCACTGTTCTGAAGGATCGATGTCCTGTCAAGATGGGTGACAAGATGGAAAAATTGTGATGTTTTATATTCCATAATATAAATTTAAATAATAATTTAAATATATCAGCTATTACCATTATTTATATATCATATTATACTACATTTACTATATAGTTCTGGATGCAGCTGACCATTAATTCTATTTAATTCACTAAGAGAACATTACAGCACATACCTTCCAAACTGCAAGAACTGTCTCAGAAGTGAAATCAGAGGGACAGGTAACAATTAACTTGGCTGCAAATTAGCAATATCCATCACTAAGCTCAGATTTGTACAATACAATTTAAACTGAAAGGATACATGCAAAAATGTTGAGAAAAAAAATAAAAGAGGGTGTTTACAATAACAGCAACTGAGACAGATTTCCATTGACAGCACTACTCAGAGTCTCTGGATGGCACGTCTGCTGGTAAGTTTGATTATCTGCTGAAAAATCGGTTTGATAGTTAAGAAAAGAGCAATGAAACATCTGAGTTTCCTGTCATTCAAACCCAGCCTCCACAGAGGAGCTGAGATTCTTCACATTAGTTAAATAAAAGTTTGAGCTCTTATGTGGAAACCTCTTTTACTTAGAGGAGAGACATTTCCATGAGGTAACGCACTTCCTTATGTTGCAGTCCAAAGAAATGAGAGATTTGGGTGTTTTGTCAAATAATGAGTAAATCTGTTCTTTTTGGAGTGACCTCAGCACCGACCTCCTCTCTGTAGAACATCAGCACAGCTCTGAAAGAAGTGAAGTCAATGCAACATCCAGGCAAGGAACTTCACTTTTTTTGGTATTCATCCAAAAGTTCTCAAATTTCTGTTGCTTTTACTCTTCTTTCAGAATATTTGTTCCCCAGCATTAAGTGGAATAGATAAGGCATACAAAAGAAAAATAAAACCACTAATATTTTTCCTGAAGTTCTCCTTCCTCCCAAACACAGTAATACCTTTTTGGAAGATTTACAACGTTAACCAATTCTTTTCTGTCAAGTAGCAATTTTTTGGCAGATCCCTTTTGCATGATTCATGAAGGACCAGTAAAAGGCTAATTGTTCAAATTAATTTGCGTAAATGACTAAGCAAGAGATAACAAAATTACATCTGCACTTGTTTGGCAAAGATTCAATAGCAGTGGCCCTGTACTGCCAGCTGCTTCCAGACAACACTCTCGCAGAAATTAAAAGCTAAAATATTAATACACTTTTTTGGTACGTTAATTTGCACTGAAAGGTTCCGGAGTACAAAACTGCTGAGAAGATGAACCATGATAATTAGAATTAATGGGATGGATGGATGCATGTTTTTGCAGCTGAAGTTTTAAAAACCCATGAATGGAACTGGGAACTTGGAACTGACATTCTCATAAATCTCTATGATAATGCTGCTATTAGTATTAGAGGGATTAAGCGCCGTGGCTCCGGCGTTATCCATCACATGACACGTTGTATCCCATCTGTCACCGCCGCCGCGCCCCAGACGTGAGCGCTGTCCTTGAGGAGGCCGCCTGAAAAGCTCTGGGAATTCAAGGAATTGCAGGATGGATGGATGGCTCAGGCCCCTGACTCCCCAGCAGGAATAATGGCCGGTGCTCTGTTCTTGTCAGCTCAGGGCTTGAGCAGATACTCCAGCTATGCTTAAGTTAAGTTAAGCCAAGCAGCCTGAATTGGAGATAAATCAGAAACACCAAACGTTACCAATTTTTATTGGTCACTCCTTCCCCTCGTTGGGAGTTGGGTACCTCTGGAAATGGTTTTTACTGGGGTTCACCCAATAATTTGGCATTTTTTAGGGCAGCAAGCACCAATGGGGCTCCACTCATTGGGCATTGAAACAACAAATAATTTTACATGAAATCACCAATTAGTTACTTATTACTAGAACAGATACTGGCTGTGCTTAAATTAAGCCAAGCAGCCTGAATTGGAGATAAATCAGCGACAGCCAAACGTCACCAATTTTTATTGGTCACTCCTTCCCCTCGTTGGGAGTTGGGTGCCTCTGGAAATGGTTTTTACTGGGGTTCACCCCAATAATTTGGCATTTTTAGGGCAGCAGCACCAATGGGGCTCCACTCATTGGGCATTGAAACAACAAATAATTTTACATGAAATCACTAATTAGTTCCTTATTACTTGAGCAGATACTCTGGCTGTGCTTAGTTAAGTTAAGCAAGCAGCCTGAATTGGGATAAAGCAGCGACACAAAGTCACTGATTTATTGGTCACTCCTTCCCTGTTGGGAGTTGAATACCTCTGGAACTGGTTTTTAAGGGCTTTACCCCAATAATTTGGCATTTTGGGGCAGCAAGCGCCATTGGAGCTCCACTCAGGGCATTGACACAATAAATAATTTTTACATTAAATCAATAATTAGTTCCTTTATCTGCTTCACAATGTTATCTACCTATTTGCACAATGCAAATCCCCTTCTCCATGCACGGTATTTGCAGGGACTCCCATGGCAGGGAGGAATGACGAGGATGACTCCATCTTAGCAGAAGGCTAATTAATTACTTTATTATATTTATATTTATTTATTTATTATATTATATTATTTATATTATATTATATTATATTATATTATTATATTATTATATTATTAATTATATTATTTAAACTGAATCTTCCAAGCACTCAACTCTGCACTCCAACTGCCCAGAATCTGGTGACTCTCAGCCAACAGTCCCAACACACACACCCCTGGCCCTGATAGGCCAAGGAAACAAAACCCCATCACTCTGGTTAAACAATCTCCACATTGCATTCTACTTTTGCACAAACACAGGCACAGTAAATAAGACAAGAATTGTTTTTCCTTTTTCTGAGGTTCAGAGAATGTGAAACTCAGAAATATTCTTGGGAAGTCATGCCTTGCTTGTCTCTGTGAAGAGAAATGTGGCTACATCCATGGAAATACTGTTTTAAGAAAACAAATTTTTAATTGTGTCTTGTTTTTAAATTTTGCCTGGAAAATTATCTTCAAATTTTATCTTAGGGGCTTTCCAAACTTCTAAAAAGTTATAGTATTTTACATCTTAAAATACTTCACAGTTATGAGCCCACACTGCCCATTTCACTAATTACTTTCAACGCTAAGGAAGGCTGTAGAGAAGAAAGTTTCAAGCTTTCAAAGGAAGAAATTCTTAAATAGTACTTTTTCTTCTATTTTGAATGATGCCTGTGCACACAGGCAATAGAATTGGTGAGAAAGGCTGGACCAGAAGGGAGGTCTGAGAAAGACCAGGTAGAAGAGATTATCCTGGGAAGAAGCAACTTCCTCATCCTTCCCAAAAACCACCCCATGGTGTTCAGGGCCTCCCAAAAAAGCCAACACTAAGGAACATCTAAGAGAGAATAGGATCCAGAATATTTTCTCCTTGAGTATTTTGGTAGGAAAACCCTCAAAATTATGTGATCATAATTCATTAGAATTATTAGAACTTATTGTTGGAGGAATTCTCGGGGTGATGCTTTGTGCAGGGCCAGGAGTTGGAATTCCATGATCCTTAAGAGTTCCTTCCAACTCAGGATATTGTAGGATTCTACTCATATTTTTATTCCTTTATTTGGAATAATTGGACCATTCTGAATTATTGGATCATTCTGAATTATTGGACCTTTTCCTCTTGGTACAACAACTCTGCTTGCTTTTATTCCACTTTTATTCACCTACATGGTTTAAATAAAATTTAAATAACAACTTGTTATGTCCCTTCTCTGATGACATCATGGAATAAACTAAAAACTCTCCTTGACCCTGACCCCGAGCATGTGGGTTGTTAATTTTGTGCAGTCAGACTGCTCATGGTCACAGCTCATGAGAACTCAACCCAAATCTTCCATTCCTTGGATCAATCACAGAGCACAGCAGCAAGGGCTGGTGCTCAGCTCCCCAAACCCAGATTTCACAGCCCCATCCAGCAAAAAAAGGCTGGAAAACACAAATTTTATTATTCTTTCAGAGCTTATATTTAAAGCAATAATTAAAATGTATTATAGTTTATTAATTACTGTGAATTATGGAACATGTGAATAATTTTCCTCAACGGCTGCATTATGTTTATGCTCCAAAATATTCACTCAGGTGGGCAGAAACCAATCAGCCTCAGAAATTAACACATTTCAATTAATAATATAAATTAGGATCTTTTTCCTTTCTGTACTCTTTTTACCCCTACACAGACATGTGAGACAGAATTGCTCTGTGAGTCACTTGGGGTAAATACACAAAGAGGTTTTGAGCCAACTTAAATCAGGGATTAAAGAGAAAACTGAATAAAGTTGTGAACGCCAACTCTCTGATAACTCAGGAAGAGAAAACGGGATCATGGAGAAAACAGGGTGCAACATGAAGTCATTCATAAGCATTTAAATTTAAAAGAAAATAAAATCTGAGTAAAAAAATATACCACCTACAAAATTTTGCATTTCTGTAGCGGAAAATCCAAAGCACTTCATCAATGCTCCTGTGGGTTATGATCCTGATATTCCTAGTGGATAATCATCATCAGTACAGCTTGGAAAAGCAACAGGAAGGGGATAAACTTTACCCAGAGCACAAGAAAATCCAGTTTCAGGGGGAGCAGAGCCCAGCTGGATCCCAGGGCTGCCCAGGATGCTGGTCCAGAACTTTCCATAGGTGGAGGGCAGGAGGACCTGGGAATGGGGTTATAATTCTCATTGCAGCATGTGGAATTTGTGGAATTGGAGGCTGCCAAAGATCAGCTGGAGCTATCAGGAGTTTGGTAGGCATGGAATTCCTCTGAAATATAATTATCACCTCTGTGCTGTCCCATTAAAGCAAAGAGAAACTGTGGTGGCTGTCATGGACTTTGCTTTTTCTGTCTTTAATCAGCACGCTGGGCTTGCTGAGACTTCCCAAAACTCTGGATTTTGGGGCTTTTTTGGTGTGTGACTGGTATTTTTGGTATTTTATTCTGGCTTTTTCTGGTGTATCATTTGGGGAAAACTTTCACCTTTTTTTTGCTGCTGTCACTTCTCCCTCACAGCCTCATCATAAAACCAATTCCTGGCCATTCCTGACACTAAAATTCATGCTAAGAGTAACTTGAAGAGCTTAATTATTAATTAAATGAACTTCCTTTAGGCTGTAATAATAGACTAGCATTACTAGAAAGAGTACTTAAATTTGCATTTATGGCCCTTTACTGAAACCATTTGCTTCCCTCGAGACAATTCTTCTTTCTTCCATCTCATCAGTCTCAGGGCCCAGCACAGGGCATCAAACCTGTCATTATCAGTCTTGTTCTGATTGATACAGAAGATTTTGGGAATATTTGGTGTTTCCAGGGATCCAACAGCAGTAAGTAGGCAGTTACCACCCAAAATTAGGGGTATTTGTGCCACAGGGCAGGTAGGAAATGGGTTACAGTGGTCAAGGAAAATATATCAAACTATCCTGACCCATAAAGCTCCTGGAATTCTGGGCAGATGGATAAATCAAACTTGAGGAGGAGGTTGATGACCATCAGACATAAATAAAATAATAAAAATTAAAATATGCAATAAAGCACCCTCAAATGAGAATATCCTGGGCACTAATCTCATTTCCTGGCAGTCTTTTGGTGACTCTCAGAAACAGCTCCTGGTGGCAAAGGGACAGTGCCAACCTGAATTCCCACATGAAGAATTCAGACAGGGAGAGTAGAAAGCATCTCAGAAGTCCATTCAATTTTCCAATTTTGCAGTGCCTCCACAAGAGCACTAAAGGAGCATGTGCAGGTTCCTTTGAGGACAATTTCCCCTGGACATGGCACTGAACTCACCCAGGGCTGGTTTTCTTCCTCCACATTCCTTCATTTTCCCCCCGGAAGAGGAATTACAACAAAAAGCTGTGAATGTGCACCACAGTCATGCTCCCCTCCTTCCTGCCACCCAGCAGAGCTCGTTCTCTGCTGCTTTCCTGGGAGTTTATGGGACACCCTGGTGACTGTTTAGCACACTCTGTTTGTTATCTCTGTCCCTGAGCCAGAGGCCATAAATAAAACCAGGTGGGACCTGCAGTACCCAACACCCTGTTACACAAAGCATTTGCACAGAAAATCTGGGCTTGGCATCCTGGTGGAGGCTTAAATCATGGAATTTCAGGATGCTAAGGCTTAAATCATGGAATTTCAGGATGCTAAGGCTTAAATCATGGAATTTCAGGATGGTTTGGGCTGAAGGTTGGAGACCATCCCATTCCACCCCTCTGCCATGGGCAGGGACACCTTCCACTGTTCCAGGGTGCTCCTGACCAACCTGGCCTTGGGCACTCTCAGGGAGCCTGTGCCTGAGTAAAGCTGGGCTCTTTAAAGGGATAAGAGATGGTTTTCATGGTGTTTTAGCACAAATATCTCTGTATCAAACACGTTGCTCTCCAAAGACAAACCTCACAATGTCACTGAGCAATAAATGAACATTCCAGGTCAGTGGACTCACACAAAATATGCATGGGCATTTCTGCTTGGGCTCCTTTCCCTCTAAACATCCTTGCCTTGCTTGGAATATTTTGGTTGTTTCCATGAAGGAAACAGGAGAAAAGCTGCAGGAAACGAGGTCCTGTGGTTCTCCAGGGAGCAGCTGTGGGTGTCACAGGGCTGCCTTGATCCGAGCAGCTTACGCCGTATCAGCCCCATCCTGCAGGACCCTGTCAGGGGGGTGGCGAGGAAAAAGTGATTTATATTTGTGCCTCAGACATCCTAATTCCCTCATGCACAGTTTCAATGGAGAGAGACACCAAGAGCTTTAGAAATGTGTGGCTAATTATACATCTCATCAAATGCTCAACACTTAAACTCGTGATGAGCACAAAGCACTTGTCTGCTCCGCCACCTATCCCCTTCCTGGGATGTCCTTTTTAATGGTCTCTTATGTAAAGAGAGTTGGCTGCTTAAATATTTGAAGTCTGCCAGTTTAAAAGATTTAAAGTATTTTAAAATGCAGAATAGATTTGGGTTTTGTGCGCTCTTATCGTTCAAGAAAAACCTTCGCTGATACTTTTTTTTAATTAAAAAAATCCCTTTGGGCTATGAATGCCAAGTTTGAGCCTGGAGGGAATTTTTATTGCAGATATAAACCCCTGGAAATCAGAGTATGTACACATCTACCACCGAGCCTGATAAACCCTTGACTGTGACACTGCTACTGAGGGCTGCTATAATATCAGATGACAAAACTGACAGATTACTTCTGATGAGAATGTGGAACCCTTTTTGTTTTTAACTTGACCCTGAAGACATGTCATAACATTTGTAATATCTGCAATAAAGTGTCAACCATACTGCTCTAAGACTGCTGGAGCTTGGAGTTAAGCATTCAGTTTAGTGCTCCTACAGCTTTCAATTTCAAATAAAAAAGGACTCTTAATTTCCTTTTGGACAGTCCAAGCCCGGTAGAACTGCACTAATTTGTCTTGGCAAATATGAAGTGGTAGTGGGGAACACGACTGCTGGAGAGGAAATCCAGAGGAACAGAACAAAATAAAATAAACCTATCAATCATCTCCACATAAATGGGGGATTTACAGTTCAGCAGGAACGATCCTGAGAGGGGATGGCAATAAAAGGAGCGTCAGTGACCACCTCAGTGGCAGGGCTGGCTGGATTTCAGGCTCACATTTCACTGTGACCCTCCAGCTGCACAAGGTTCAAGTATTTTGAGGTTAAAATAAAATTAAAATTAAAGTGTCCGTGGTATCTCCCA
Organism: Geothlypis trichas; assembly: GCA_009764595.1. Classification (NCBI taxonomy): domain Eukaryota; kingdom Metazoa; phylum Chordata; class Aves; order Passeriformes; family Parulidae; genus Geothlypis; species Geothlypis trichas. Next base: position 3,162,184 of record CM019907.1, on the reverse strand, counting down.
TCCCATGCAGTCAGAGGTGATGAAGCTTTGGTTATTCAATTAGGGGAGAGGTGATGTTTTGGTTGTTCAATTAGGAGACAGGAACCCCCTGGGTGGGTCTCCCCAACCCCATTATCTCCCATGATTTGGCCTCCTCTTGACCCACGTTGGGACCAGAGCATCATCAGGGTTTGGAAAGACCCCTGAGATCATAGAGCCTCGCCACAAAGAATGGCCATAAAAAACCAACCTTGCCATGGATGCCACATCTCCTCCTTGGCTCAGAAACTGCATTTCTAAAGGTGCTCTGGACCAGAGGATCCCCACTTCTCTGATAATCTGGTCCCAAAATTAATAGCTTGATATAAAAGTAAGCACCAGGCACAAGGCTGTGAAAGACAATATTTTGCTGCCACTAACAAGGGCTGATTTCTTTGTCTAAGTGTACAATATAGTCAAACTGAGCTTTATTTCCCAAGGGATGAGATACTTCATTTATTTGTGCAACTTCCTCAGACTTTATATTCTTGTGTGTTTCAGGACTTCAGCAGTTGCCTCCTTGTAATATTTCAGCTTTTAAGCTGTTTTCTTGCCTCACTGAACTCACATAAGATACATCTGAAAGCTTTAGTACAAATTTACTTCGAATAAAGTCTTCAATTCATTTTCATGGCACCAAAAAGACAGCTTTAATAACTGCAATGACAAATAAACTGGAAATCATTCCAGGCCTTTTCACTTAACTGACAAGTAGAACGCTCTCATAATGAGCCGCAGGTTTTACGTTTTCTCTTTGACCATAATAGCTTCATTTAAGAGCGTCAGACCCTGACACTTCATCATTTATCTACATTATTTCTCATCTTCTTTCAAATAAATTATGGAATACTAGACTGAGCACATAAAAACAAAGTGACTTGTTATCTGTAAACAGCAAGATAAATTGTCCAGAAGTTCCTCATTTAGTTCCTTTTAAATTTAAGGGCAAGTTATTGGATGTACCTTTTTTTTCCCTCCCCATCCCAATTTTTTGCATTTTTTCACAGCCATCTTATTCTGTTGCCAGTGGCCTTTGTGCAGCCATCCAAAGCCTGATGATAGTGCAAAAGGCATAAAATAATTCCATTATCCCAAGGTTGGACAGGGTAGTGCAGAAAAGAAAAAAAAATAATAAAATATTGAAAAACCAAATCAAATAAACAACTTCCATGGATATTTCTCTCCATCTGCAAACCTCCTCATCTGTAATACATCTTGTCAGCCTGGCAAATGTGACACATCCAAAGTAATGAACAGTGGGGCTGTGAGTGTCCTCGCCCTCAGAAGGAGCTGATATTTCCCGCCAGCCAAGCCCCCCTTCCTGCCTGGAATACATTAATTCCTGCCTCTGAGCTCACATTCCCTTCCTTTCCCAACCACGCTGTCCTCAACACAATTAGCAACCTTGCTTTTGTGTTTTAATTAGCGGTGACAGATGAAATCTAGAGAGGTTGGGTTAAGGACACCCCGTGTGTCCCCAGCGCGCTCTCTCTGTGGAAATCGCATTTTCCCAATTTTGTGGTTTTACCAAATCGCATTTTCCCAATATTCCAGGGTGGGGAGAACCCCCAGAGCCCGAGCCCATTCTTCAATAGGAATTTGTGCAGCCCTCAGCACGTTTAACCCTGCCAGGGGGAATTCTTTGAGAGACACTGGGACCATTCCTGGTTTAGGGACAGAGGAATGAGCACAGAGGGTGTCTCCAGCAGAATTCCCATGGATATTGTCACCACGACTTTTTCTGAAAAATCCCTTCACCAGGTTTTCTTCTCCTGGCAAGATGAGAAGCCTCAGCTTCTCCAAGTTGTGCTCCTCTGGAATATGATTTGGAGAATTGTTTACCCAGCATGTGAATTGTTTTAATTTAATGTCCAATCACAGAGCCAGCTGTGTTGGACTCTCTGAGCCAGCCATGATTTTTTTATTATTCATTCTTGTCAAGCCTTCTGATGGCTCCTTTCTCTTTCTTTAGGATATCATTTCTCTTTCTTTTAGTATAATTTCTTTTAATATAATCATAAAATAATAAATCAGCCTTCTGAGAACTTGGAGTCAGATTCTCATCTCTCACCTGATCCTGGGGACCCTCACAACACCAAAACAGATAAATCCAACAACTTCAGTTCCAGATGGTTTCAAGCCTTATGTTTCCAGACAAAGTGAAAACCAGAAAAGCAAAATGTAGGCAGGAAGGCTTCACAGATTGTCCCTTTTTTTACCTTGAAGGACTACTTTAAAAAGAACACAATTACAGAGGCAATGGATTCCCTGAGTGTTCCTCATCCCAAGAGAGACTCTGTCACTCACCACTCTCCTTGGGAAGACAAGGAACTGGAAAGGGGATGAAAAAGTGCAAAGGACACCCCACCCAAGGGATGCAGATCACTGGATTTTGGGTTTGGTGGCAATTTCAGACAGAGCCTTCACTGGGCTGAGACATGAGGGCATTCCTGGGGTGGAGCCAACATCCCAAGGTTTGGGGACAAACTGAGCAGTGGAATCACAAGGGTTATTAACAGGTGAATAAATTCATTAACAGGTGAATAAATTCATTAAGAGATGAAAAATTCACACACGAGTTCCACCAACCCCACAGAACAGAAAGGCATCTACATCAGGAATTAGGGGACTCGAATTTTCTGATTTTGAGGCACCATCAGGTTGAACACTGTCCCTTTGCCACCAGGAGCTTTTCTGAGAGTCACCAAAAGACTGCCAGGAAATGAGATTGGTGCCCAGGATATTCTCATTTGGGGGTGGTTTATTGCACATTTTAATTTTTATTATTTTATTTATGGCTGATGGTGGTCATCCTCCTTCTCAAATTTGATTTATCCACCTGCCCAGAATTCCAGGAGCCTTTGTGGGCACTGGGTGTGGGTGAGGGTAGTTTGGTACATTTTCATTTCCTACCTGCCATTCCCACCATGGACCGTGGAATTCCAAGATTCCCAACCCCACAGACACAGCCAGGATTACAGAAAATAAATTTGGATGATCCGAGAAGGGTTTTCATGGGACTCCTCAGCACATTTAAGGTCATACCTTGACCTGTTTGAATTTCCAGGTAATTTTCCTGCCAAGCTTTTCCTTTCCCTCTCCAAATCCTGGCACTGTGGACACCCAGCCATCCTGCAATTCAATCATGTTCTCTGTGCAGAGCAGGCAATAATCAAATAAAGACAAAAAAAGAGTTTAAGCTGAGGCTCCCATCAGCTGCAATTCCATATACATAACATTTTAATTATATCTCATCTCCAGTGTAATAGTTAGAGATGCCATTTGATACAGCTTTGGTTTTTTATTATTATTATTTTATTTGAAAAATTAACTCTAACTAAATTAGCAAAATAAAGTAGTAAAAGTTAATTGGGAATTATCTACTCCAAAATAACTCTTACTGGTAAATGCTTTGTGTGGTTATAAAAGGCTGATAAATATAATTGTATTTATGTTATGAGTATCATGTTTAATTTACTGTACTTGGTTGTTAGACAGCATTTATGCAGGCCTCATAAGTGAGCTTCACATTATTGCTTGTATTGCTTTTAAAACAAAAAAAATCACCATCAGATGCAGCACATGGGAAATGCCCAGACTTGAAACAAGGTGATCCAGAGAAATATTTGGGATGAGCTGCATCTGCCTGAGCTAAAAATCAGAGTTTTTAGGATGGGTTGTGCTCAGTGCCCTTGGTTTAAGGACTGGAATGATTTTTGAGATCCATGGGCAGTTACAGCCCAGTGCACAACAGGAGGGTGATGCTTGCTCCTGGCACAGCTGGAAAAAAGGAATTTCTCTTTTTTTAAACACTTATTCTTCAGTTAATGCAATTTTGGTCAGATGTTTTTTACATTCCAGAATGCACAAGTCAGGGCAGTTTATTTTGTGGGTTTCCCTGTTTGCTCTGGTTTAGGAGCAGACTTGAGGCTGTGCCACTTTTCTGTTGCTGTTATTAAAAATTATCCACAAAAAGGCCTGGCAAACTTGGGAAGACTGGAAATCTGCACCTACTCTGTGCTTTTTCATATCATTTATACTGGAAATCTGCACCTACTCTGTGCTTTTTCATATCATTTATACTGGAAATCTGCACCTACTCTGTGCTTTTTCATATCATTTATACTGGAAATCTGCACCTACTCTGTGCTTTTTCATACCACTTACACTGGAATTCTGTGCCTACCCTGTGCTCTTTCATACCATTTAAAACAAAGAGAAATCCTAAAAAGAAGGTAGAATTTCTCTTTAATAAAGTTAAGACTTAAAAGAAAAAAAAAAAAGGAAAAAAATGGTCTCTGAAAAAATAAAAGTGTAATCCAGCCCTGATCTCTGTGGAGCAAATCAGTCCCAATCTCAATACTCTTAGTGACATCCTCAAATAGACAAATAAAGAGGAAAAAAGTGCTGATTTTTGTCACAATCTTAAGATTTTTCCATTAGTTTTCTTAGTTCTAAATAAATATCTTTGAATGCAGAGTGCTGGCAATACCAAGTTACCATGAAACTCTTTAATTTCCATCATTGATGGGTGACATTTGGAATGGATAAATTAATCCATTCCTTGATTATTTGGGATAAATAATTGTCACAGGGTACAATACTTTGCATTCTCCTCATGGTCACCATTTACTGCATTGTCTCCCTGGACAAATTTCCAATATTTAAAAAAAAACCCTCAAAAATTAGTAATATTATAAAAATAATTCATATTGAATGTTCATATTTCCTTTTAAACCAAAAATAATTCAAATTGAATGCTCGTATTTCTTTTTAAACCACTGCAGCTCACAAAAAAAGGAAATCTGAGATTCTCATGCAATTACAACAGTGGGGCCAGAACACAAACTCTACAAAATTAATATTGGAAATTCCAAAGCACATGTGGATCTGGAAGATTTTAGGCAAAGAATCCAACCAAAAATCCTCTCTTTGGAGCAAAGCCATTGGCAGCAACGACTTTTACTCTGGAATACCAGAAAATCACCATATTTTTTAATTAAAGAAGGAGAATGTTTCTCTTCAACTCCCCCAAATCTCCTCCAGCTTGGCCTGGTTTCTGTTATTTCTGTTCTGGATACATGGCTGCAAGATTTATTGTATCAGATTAAAAGTAAAGGCTATTAATGTCAGATTCCACAGGGATTTTTCGTTAAGGCTTCTTGGTTTTACTTTATTTATAAATTATCATCTTGAGGCTTGTAAAAAGGGCTTTCCCCCTCTTATCCCAATGACATTGTAATTTATATTGCTGGTAGTTTCATAGGAGAATTCAATTAAGAATTACAATTTGTTTCCTTATAACAGCAGCTAAACAGGGGCTGTGTCTCTACACGCAGGCTATAAACAGATTTTACACTGTTAAGTGCCAAAAATAATATATTGTGCACCAAAACCTTTTAAAAAAGTTCAGTCATTTCGTTTGTGTGGACACAAATGTGATTGTTCAGTTTGGGTGATATTTACCCCCTACATGGCCCAGGAGAAGAATCTTGTACTGAGATTTTTAACTGCTCTGGAGGAAAGATAGAAAATTTCTGTCGAGTTCATCTCCCTCTGCTCTCATTTGAGGTGACCTGCTTGGATATTGCGAAGGAATTCTTCCCTGGGATGGAATTCCCAGAGCAGCTGTGGCTGCCCCTGGATCCCTGGAAGTGTCCAAGGCCACATTGGATGGGGCTTGGAGCCCCTTGGGACAGTGGAAATGTCCCTGTCATGGCAGGGGTGGCACTGGATGGGCTTTAATCCCTTTCTAACCCAAACAATTCCATGATTCTATCATGTCTCGAGCCTTGTAATTTCATTTTCCCAGAGCTTGAGTTCACAGACACTGCTGATGTTCCCTTGACTTTCTGCATCAGCAACCCTGAGATATCCCACGACATAAATTTACTACTTGATACAAACAGAGAGGATAATAATTAACCAAGAGCCAAAATTCCAGGGACAGAAAGCACTCAGGAAAAGAAGGAAGCTCCTGCCCCATCCCAGCACGAGGCTGTAACATCTCAGGTCCCAGCCAAGGCCAGTGAGCACAGAAATTACAGACACATCTGCTCCAGATGTTTGAGTTGCACTGTGCATTTTTCACAATAACCTGCAAAAGTTTATTCCTTCTCTACAGCAGGTTGGTTATTATTCTTATCATTTCTGCTGAAATTAATGCTCATTAAAGGCACTAGATGACAGCTGCAAAGATTGAGAGCCTTCATTTGTTGCCAGATAAATGATGCTGGAGCAGCAGCAGCAGAGCAGGTTTTCCTCAATGCTGTGCACATCTGCACAAAATTATGGAATCCTCAGCTGGGAAGTTTTTGTGGGCATGGTTGGAGGCCCCAGGGAGCCTGGAATGGTCACACCAACCCAGGACCTCACTCAAGGACTGGGGAGGGTACAACCAATGTTGTGTGACATGGAGCACACAGAAAGGAACACCCTGATCACCCAAATTCTACAGTAAACCCGATTGGAGAGAAAATTATGGTTTTAAAGCTTTAAAGTCATTTGAGAAGACAGTATTTTATAGAATCTGGAGACATTTGGGAGGGAAAAGCCCTCAAGACCACAGAGCCCCAGCTGTGCCCCATGCCCACCTTGTCCCCAGCCCAGAGCTCTGAGTGCCACCTCCAGTCATTCCTTGGGCACCTCCAGGGGTGGGGACTCCAAACCTCCCTGGGCAGCCATTCCTGTGTTTAACTGTCAAAATCCAGGAAATTCCTCTGGCTGCTCTGAATGGCTCGAGACCCTGCCCAGGGGGCTCAGAGACCTTGGCACAGACCCCAAGACCCCTGTGCCTTGGATTTAGCCCTTGGAAAAAACAATTACCCACCTTACATGAGGATTTACAAGCCAGACAGTTTAAGTAGAATGATGGTGAATTTATCACAGGGTGAAAATGTAGATTTTGGGATTTTTAGAATGGTGGTTCAGGAAGCAAGATGGAGGAATCTGGGTGTGTCCAGCCTTCCTCCTCTTCTTCTTGGCCTCCATCCTCTGCTGTGATGGTGGCACTTTTGGATGGGTTTAGAGTAGAAGTTCACTGTCTAACATAGGGGATAGGTATTGGGAAGTAATTGTAAATATTGTACATGTAGTTTTTAGTATAAAAAGATAACACAGCCCTGGGGCAGGCAGAGTGCTTCTGACTGTCCTGCTGTGTGGACCTCAGCAGGACAAGAGGAAGAATTTTATACATAAGGAACAATAAACAACCTTGAGACCAAGAAAGAAGAGTTCTCACTCCTTTTTCAACCCCTGGGCTGGGAAAAGAGACTTTCTGATGTAACTTGGGGTCACTGTGAGCAGCAGATTCTGAGATTTAACAACACTTCCAGTGAAGAAATTCCCCCTGATGTCCAAGCTGACCCTGCCCTTGTGCAGCTCAAGGTACAAACCCTCTTCTCCTGTCACTGCCTGGGAGAATAGTCCAACCCCCCCTTCCTACAACAAACATTTGCCACAAAATTCACAAACCTGTTCTCACACGCCATAAAAACACTGATTTTTTCTGTTCTGACACAGCCAAAGGTGCCTCAGACACGGGAACAAGGCAGTGAAAAATGAAGTGGTTGAGTGGGGATGAGCTCGGCGAGGTAAGCGAGCATCAGTTTCCCTTTCCCTTTCAAAGCTGTCACTTTGCTCCTGCTCCCTGTGATTCCAGCAGTGAAGGATCCCTGTGCTTCCCCGAGACAAAGGGTGGGCTGGGAAGCTCTGTCTTCTGAAGTGATGAGTTAAAGAACACCGCAGGAGTACTCGCCAAATCATACCACCATTATTAATTCAGGCATGATGAAAGTGTTCATTTTAGCTATAATCATGTAATTCATCAAAATACTACTAGAGCATATCATTGGGAACTATTACACTGATAGAGCACCTTATTGCACCTTCCCCAAAGCAGGAAATGGAGTTTTTGATGCTTATCTGCTGAAAAGCAATTCAGTTTGGGATTTTGGAAGCGCTATCTTATGGTACAATAAAAAAAATAAACAGCATTTCAAACATATTTTCTTGTACTTGGATGATGTTGTTATTATGTTTGGGGGTGATTATCTTCAACGATGAAGTTTAAAAATGGTGCAGCACTGAAATGTTGCATTTACCCGGTGCTGAAGGAACTACTGGGTTATGAATATACAAAATATGAAATTTAAATGTAGATTTTCGATCTGCCCACTTTTAAAACAACCTCAGAGACCAGAATCGGCTGCCACAAGAACCTTTTCAAATAGGGGGGTTTTGGAGTTTTTTTAATGACAAAAAATACTTGTAAAAAACTGTATCCCATGATAATTCTCAGGATGTTAAAAAGAACTTGGGCTCTGAGGGAATGGCAGATCCTGGTCCCATCATGATTGCTCTCATGCTCTGCCTGACTCCTGAATTACAGGGGAAAAAAACCAAATAAATATTTGAGGGTTTCATTTGGTTTTTGTTTGTTTGTTTGTTTGTTTGTTCGTTTGTTTTTCAAAGAAATGTGAGATTCAGTTGATTTTCTGGATTACCTGTGGGTGCCACAGCAGCGCTGACTGAGGCACCTCAGCAATTTCCAAAGAACAATTAACAAGGTGTTAATTGGTAATACATTAATGTTAATGTTAACAAGGTTAACTTTATTTTACTGAGTCCACAGAAACAGCACAATAGTGAGCAGGACACGAGTAAGAGATACCCTTATAGAGCAAATATCTCACCAATATCTGAATCCATAATCTGATTAAAGAGATACTTTTCAAATATTTCATATGGAGCAATAAAAAATTAGGATGGGATGGGAGTCAATTTTAGGGTTTTTTCCTTCTTAAATTTATAAAGGAAAAAAAATAGACAATCTTCATGGCATGGAAAGGTCCTTAAGTAGTTTGTAAACTAATTCCATTGTAAGCTAATTCCAGTGAGACAAAACAAGAGGAAGCTGAACTGCCTCACTTCCTTGGACTTAATTGTGGAGAAAGCTCAACAATTTAAAAAGTTGTTAATTGTCCACATCAGGAATGCTCCAGTACTGCAAACAGAAAAGGAGCAAATTCCCCATTCCCAGTCCCAGCCAAATCCCAGAAATGCAGATGAATGCAGGTGAGACACAGAAACAGCAGAATACTGAGCAGGACATGAGTAAGAGATACCCACTGTAAAGCAAATATCTCACCAATCCATAATCTGATGAAAGGATTTTCAAAGATTCATATAAGTGATAAAAATTAGGATGGGATGGGAATCAATTTTAGGGTTTTTCCTTCTTAAATTTTATAAAGGAAAAATAAACAGACAACTTTCATGGCATGGCAAGATCCTTAAGTATACATCATTGTAAATTAATTCCATTGTAAGCTAATTCCAGTGAGACAAACACGAAGAAGCTGAACTGCCTCACTTCCTTGGACCTAACTGTTGAGAAAGCTCAAACAATTAAAAAGTTGTAATTGTCCCATCAGAATGATCCATACTGCAAACAGAAAAGGAGCAAATTCCCCAGTCCCAGCCCAAATCCCAGAAATGCAGATAATGCAGGTGAGACACAGAAACAGCAGAATACTGAGCAGGACATGAGTAAGAGATACCCACTGTAAAGCAAATATCTCACCAATATCTGATGAAAGATTATGTTCAAAGATTTCATATGGAGGGACAAAAAATTAGGATGGGATGGGAATAAATTTTAGGGGTTTTTTCCTTCTTAAATTTTATAAAGGAAAAATAAACAGACAACTTTCATGATGGCAAGTCCTTAAGTAGGTACATCATTGTAAGCCAATTCCAGTGAGACAAAACGCAGAAGAAGCTGAACTGCCTCACTTCCTTGGACCTAATTGTGGAGAAAGCTCAAACAATTTAAAAAGTTGCTAATTGTCCACATCAAGAAAGCTCCACTACTGCAAACAGAAAAGCAGCAAATTCCCAGTCCCAGCCCAAATCCCAGAAATGCAGAGGAATGAGACACAGAAAGGGACAGGTTTGGAGAGCTGGCATCGAGCTCAGACCCCTCCTTCTCTCTCTGCCCATTTCCCCCCTCCAGCAGGGACAGCAGCTGGAATTTGGGGTTGGAGGTGCAGGAATGAGCCTGCACAGGTGCACACACACCTGCAGCACCAGGTGCAGGTGCCTGATGGGTCCCTCTTGCCCTGCACAAATTTGGTGCCAACCTCTCAAAGTTTAGTCCATCGTATTTATCAAATATCTTTTCATTTACACCCCTGGCAAAGGAGTAAGATGCAAATTCACAACTAACAGCTCTAACAAACAGAATTCTCCCTTGGGGACTTCACCAATTTTTCTGGATGTTGCTCCCTGAACTATGGCAGGCTTTTATTCTCGATACATCAAGTCACTAATTCTTTTTCTTCAGGAAAAAAATGGGGTCTCAAGTCAGTGCAGAGGGCAGAGATGTGTAAAAACTCTCCCAAGATGATGATGAATACAATAATGAATGAAAGGAGATAATTCTAATATTATTAGAATATAAATTAGGTCTCTATATCTGGAAATCAGAACCACAGTTACACATCCAGCTCCTATTTTTCCCCTTGGTGTGGGATTTTGATTTCTCTTTTAGTACCTAAATCTGTTCTACACTAAATGGATGAGTATTTTAACTCCAATATTAATTTGGAGGTCTTTTCCCTCACCTTAATAATTCCACTGACCTACAGTGTACAGATCTCCTTCACAGAACTCTCAGAATAATTTCATTTATTCCAAACGTTTATGAAGCAGCCCAGTTTCACATGTGCTTATATTAAAGCTGAAGAAACAGTAAATTATTGTTGGAAGCAATGTTTTATGTTGAATATTCAAGTAAGCTAATAACATTTACTATTCTATTCAGTAATTATTTGAGAGTAATTAGGAGCTAATGGCCACCAGTTTATAGCTATTACAGCATTCCAACTTGGCTTTTATGTGATCCTTTTTGTTTATTTTCATTGTAATTGTCTCTGCAGCCCCCTTCTCCTCCACTCCTCAAAGAACTCAAAATCCTGGGAAATAAGTTGGCCACAGGAAAAAAAAACTTCCCCTTCAAGGAAGGTCTTTCAATTCTCCAGCTGCAAAAGTGATTAAATTTAAGCATACAAGTAATTATATGGAGTGATTTACTGGGATGAGCAGGAGTGGGGTGCATCCACACACCTGGCTCCTCCAGATTTTATGTCTGTGAAAAAGGGACTAAAACTCCTTCTGTCCCATTTTCCAGTAGGAAATGGAGGTTCCATTGCTGCAGCAAAGCCACACCAGGAGGATGAAGCAATTTCACAGCAAAACGAGGTTTTCACATGACACATGATTCACCTTTGAGCAAGCTCCTGAATGCTGCAGTGGATCCAAGGTTTTCCACAGCTCAGGAGTGTCCAGGAGTGGCAGCTCTGCTGGAGCAGCACACCCATGTGGGACCAGCTTGGCAGCCAAAAAAAAAATTACAAAAATAAATGAATAATCACTAATTTCATGCTAAAAAAACTTTATGTGACAAACAGCAAAATCCCCATGGAGCAAGATATAAAGCCAGGCCTAAATTATCACACCTGGAACCAGAGAGTGGGTTGGGATGGAAGAGACCTGAAAGCTCATCCCATTCCACCCCAGCCATGCCAGGGACACCTCCCACTGCTCCAAACTCCATCCAGCCTGGCCTTGGGCACTGCCAGGGATCCAGGGGCAGCCCAGCTGCTCTGGCAATCCCAGCCCAGCCAGGAATTCCCAATTCCCAATGTCCCATCCATCCCTGCCCTCTGGCACTGGCAGCCATTCCCTGGCTCCTGTCCCTCCATCCTTGTCCCCAGTCCCTCCCAGCTCTCCTGGAGCCCCTCCAGGGGCTCTGAGCTCTGCCTGGACCCTTCTCCAGGTGAACATTCCCAGCTCTCCCAGCCTGGCTCCAGAGCAGAATTCCAGCTCTCAGAGCTTCTCCATGGCCTCCTGTGGGGTCACCAAGTGCACCAGGCTCCTCACCCAAAGTGTCCTGCACTTCGCATCTCTTACAAGTTGAAGCAAACCCTAAAACTTGAAGATTTGGGGCCAGATATTTTTAACCAGGAAATTTTCATTCCATTCAAGGAAAACTTCCAGGAAAAAAATCATTAAAAAAAAACAGCAGGAAAAAATCTGAAGGAACCCATTTACAAAACTAAGAGGAAAGCCAATATTTAGCTCCAAAATCTGTTTTGTTGCACTGAACCTTTGGAGGGAAAAACTCTGCTCTGCTTCCCAAGCTTCTCCATTCTGTATCTGGGAAAGGAGCCTCAGGAAACAGAGCTGCACCTTCAGTCAGCAGAAAATGCTACTGAAAAAAAGCCCAAATTACAAAAAACAACCAAATAAGGTGTGACAAGAGTGACCCCAAAGCATCACTGCACTGAGGGGGCAGGGGACAGCAAAGTGACAGGATAACCATGGATTTAACTACTCCTGAACTTTATCACTAGGCTACATTTTGCTGTAAAATAAGCTCACTTGTGGTGGGGTTTTTTTTTAATCATTATCTAAGCTCATAAGCAATATTTCTGAAAGAAGACTGGTAGATATAACAAAATAATGATGAAAATCTCATTTGCTTAATAAATTCCTTTGATTTTAAATCAAAAATGATCTCCATCCATTTGAACTTTAACTACCTAATTTTGTCTTGCATTTCAGATAACACACAGTAAATGCAATTTGTCATCATAAACGTATTATTATTTAATCATATGAAACTTTGGTTTATCTCGAGAAAATATTTATGGTAGTTTTAATACAGGGGATCCATTCTTGACAGAAATGATGAAACAGATTTATCACCCTTGACAAATTTATATTGCAAAACCTCCTCTCCTGGCTGCTTACAACAAGAATATTAACAACACATACAACTGGAAAACCACCTGTGATCCTCATTTTTTAAGCTCAAATCCCCTTTTTCATGGACACTCCACACCACTTGGAATGTGAGTTACTTAGAAGAGTAATTCTCTGAGTGACTGAAACCTGTAGCCCTTTAAATCAAACTAAGCAGTGTTTTATTAAAGTGCCCAGCAAATCAATCTAAATCCAGGGATAATAAAGCCCTAATCAGGTGGTAGAAAAAATAATAGGTTGTCATGCATGAGGAAAAATAGGCAATCATGGAATGTTTTCTTTAATTAGGTTGTGTAAAGTGGAAGGACTGAGTAGGAACTGGCAAGACATTCATCATGAGCAAGGTGGGAAATTATTGAGATTACTGAGAAGGAGAATTGAGTGTGAAATGCTGAGATTTGACTGGACAGAAAATTAAAACTGGTTTGCTGCTCGTGTCACTTGCTCTTGGCAACCCCAATGGCAGGTAAGGCTTTTCCAAAAGAGTGGGAATCCAGGGACTTCTGCACTTTAAAGACCCCAAATAACTCCTTCTAACTTTAATTATTAAAAGTCTGCCTGTGTCTCCCAGAGTGGAAATTCATGTCCAAGGAGTTTTAGATGGAAAAATCATGTGGAAAAATCAATGGTACTCCAAAATTAAGTGGTTACTTCTCCTATCCCAGGTCACCCAGACATTGTCATGTGTTGGAGCCACTTTAAAAATCACAAACACCACGGAAGGAGATCATTTAGGCAGGCAATGGAATTTCCTAAGTTAAGGAAAATGTCTTAGCCCATTAAATAACTATTATCCTTGTTGTTATACAAATTGTTTCTGAGCCATCCAGTGCTGAATTCACAACTGTCATGCATAAAAATATCAATAGCATTAGGCAAAATTATAAATACTTTGAAAAATAATATCCTGGAGCCTTCTAGAGACATTCTAATTAAGGAATTTATAATGCACTTTAATTTAGCAGTATTTTTAATACTGTCCTAGTTTTAGGCAGCACAGGACACAGAGAACTTCTGACTTTTTCCCAGCTGTGACAACTTTTCAGTATCATCAAGACATGGGGTGTCTGTCCCTCTCATATCATTAAGAAAAATCATTTTGGAATTCCATACTTATAAATGTTATCAAAACAGGTTTGGGTTTTGTTTGTTTTTTTTTTTTCATGATTGGCTTATGAGGGAGTCTTGACTCTTCCTGCTCCCTTCTCTCACCATTTTGTTTGGTGGTGTTTTCCATAATAAAAACAGAAAAAAAATCCCATAAATCTTTAATTCTGGCCTTACCCACAAAGCTTCCTCTTCCTAAAATCACTACAAGAGCAGAAATCATTTTAAACTTATGCTGACTTCAAACCTATCTTCTTTTAGGCAAATCTATCTTCTTCTAGGTTCTTCAAACCTCTCTTCTGTTTCATGAAAATTGCATCACCAAGACCTCCAAACCTTTTGCTCAACTGAATCTCTCTATTTCCTTGTAAAAACTGCTGCTGAGGGGTATCCATGAATTATTACATTCCATAGATTTTCTTGGAGTGCTGGAAACTGGGAGCTCTTCAGCAAAAGGCAACAGAGATGTTCACTCACTCCTGAGCCAGCAATCCAGAAAACAAACACGGGGAAGGGCAGTTGACAAACCAAAACCTGATTATTGTCAGATTTGTACTCAAAGTTTTTCAGAGAAAGTCTTCAGGAAAATAACTGAATTTGAGCTTAAATCTTGGGATTGCTCCTCTCCAAATGAGCATTCCTGTTTCCCCACAGGAGCACTAGGATGGTGGGACAGCTTACGAGCAGAGCGTGTTCCCTTCTCTGTTGTTTTAAGAATAAAAAAACGTTCATAGAAGAATTTTCACATCAAAAAGAAGCTCCAAGACCATTTTCTCCTTATTAACCAGGCTGACCTCGGGGCTGGCATTGAGGATTTTCTGGATGAGGATGTGAGAGACCGCCGGGTTTGGGATCACGGAACCGCTCAGGGTGGGAAAGACCTCCAGGACATCAAACCAAGCCACTGCCACCTCCAGCCCACCCTCCGCGCACAGAGCCACAAATCACTTGTCACCACTTTGATCCACCTTGTTTCAGGTGGTGTCCCCCCCTGTGTCTATTATTTCTGCCAAGACACCCGTGAAAATTAAATACAGCCCCCATCCCTGCTCGAGTGACCCGGCGCTCCATCACGCCAGGGCGTAATGGCAATAAATCATTTCAGCTTTAATCTATTGTTATTGATGAACCTACAATTATTTGTCATCTAATATGCTGAAAATGATGACCAAAGAAATAGATCAAGTTTTTTCTTTTTTTTTCTCCCAAGTACGGCATTGATGGATTGTATCCCTAAACTGTTATTACACTTATAATGTACTCCTCTGCTATGACAGCACAGCTAGTTTTTTAATCATTCCATAGTAATCAACTTAAGACAACACAGCAAGACTCATAACTCATGTTCTTTTCATTTTTGGCAGTGATGGGAAATGAAAATGTTTTTATTCTTTTGAAATAATTCTTACCTGACTAGGCTGAAGATTGCTTTAAAATTGTAAATAAATGGTTGTTTATTGAGCTGGAACTGAAAAGTGACACATTAAAATGCCCGTTTCTGAAGAAAAAATAATAATTTAGGCCTGAGTGGAGCTAGAGTTGGTTAAAGAAATACTTTGTTTTTCTTTTAACTGGTTCAGTGCTAACTGAAATCTCACTTACTGGTTAAGTGATACAAGCAAGGCTCTAATTTTCACATTTAGGAGCAGAGTTGGTCTGCAAACACAGACTGGCTTAGGAAAGAATCTCAGGGCATTTTCCAAAATTCCCTTTGAAAATCTGTGGGCTTGGGAGCCACTTTGCACTTCCAGTAACAACTCAGAGGTAGGACACAATCAAGAAATTGTCATCACCTGAAGTCTGGATTGACTGGAACCAGTAAAAATCTCCTGGAAGAGGAAAACCTCAATCATTCCTGCAGGAATTGTGAGGAGGGGAATCAGATGCTGCTTTCTTGGTTACCTTGTTCTGCAAAATACATGCAATGTAGAAGAGGAGAAAACCTTCAGGAAACTCTTTCTTGATAAAAAATGGTCTGGAAAAATCTGACAACCCTACCAAAAACGTACACTGATACAAAACATTTTAAAATAAACTAATTGTGACTCTGTTCTGATGGGTTTAGATATAATTTTATTTATATATGTATAAATTATGGGATTAGCCCCATTAAATGGACTAATGAGAACTTTTTGAACTACTTTCTTGCCCAACAGCCTTTGCACTGCTCACAGCACCTTTCCCTCACTCTACATTTTTCTCCATATACTATTTCTGTGGCATTTTCCAAACAGTTTGTATTATCATATCCTTGGCTGAGCAAAATCCAAACTCCTTCCTTGCTGAAATGAAACCACATCCAAATTTTCCTGACAACCATCATGACCAACCGTTTCCATCTTCACCTTTGGCAGAACCAGAAGAAAACCCTGCCAGCCAAGTTCTTCCTCTGCCCTTGTCCATCTTTGGGGTGATAAGGGGTGCTCTGGAATCTGTGTGTGAACTTCTGGTGGACACACAGCACAAAAAAACCCCCATAAAATAATAATTTTTAAATTATTTTATGGGGAAAGTAGAGCAACACTTGCCACACACAGGGAGAGCTGCAGGCAGCAAGTCCAAGCTCTGGAGTGGCTCCAGCCTCACACCTCACCCAAGGATCAGCTCTATCCATGAGAATTGGGACAAATTCATTCCTGTTTAACAGCTTTTCATCAATCCTTTGCATGGCCTTGATGAAAAAAAAAAAAAGAGTCTGGAAAAATCTGGCATTGCAACCCTACCAAAAACCATCCACTAATAACAACAACAATCTCAAAAAACCAATGGTGACTCTGTTCTGATGGTTTATATATAACTATATGTATAAATTATGGGGTTAGTCCCTTTAAATGGACTAATAAGAAGTTTTTGAACTACTTTATTGCCCAGAAATTCCTCTACAGCCCTGTGATTAAAACACCTCTTCCTAGAATGAGGAACATTTTCTTTCCTTAGGATCCCTCACTCCCTGCCTGTTCTGGTTGGATTTCTCACCCCTCACTTGTTGCAATGTCTGCAGCAATTCCATCACATCACCTCTGCTGCTCACTACAAAACATTTCTTTATCAGTGCACAGCACTGGGGCAGCAGAGATCCACTCCACACCTCCTTACCAACAAAAATAACCAATTCTGGAACACAAACTATCACATCTGCACCAAAGGCAGGCAGCACTCAACTCCAGAAATCTGCTTTTGGTGACTGAATGTGGGGAAAACCATCAATCATGCCTGCTTTAATGGGAAATGACTAACAAATAATTAATGGGGAATGTTACACTTAAACAACAGCAGAAAGACCCAACAACACACCTAAAGTGCTGCCTGCTTAGCCACCCTTCACACTCAGCTCTGTTTGCTTTTCCCCTGAATTTACTTAGGGAATTATGGATGTTGCTAACTTGCTCAGATCTCCTTGCCTTCAGCCATCATTATCAGTTATCTTTAGGGGTAATCATTTTTCTTAAAATCATGACCCATTTGATATCTTAAAAACAGCAACATTAATTTTCATTTGTCACAGAGCAGGGTATAAATTGGCTAAATGATAACAGCATTCTTCTGGAGTAATCAGTTCTACATGATTAACCTAAAGATTGCCAAAATATTGTTTACCATTCATTTGTATCCCAGGCAAAGGGGAGCCACGATCCATGAGTTGGAGAAGGATTAATTTAGGGTCTGATCTGTATTAAAATTGCCACAATGATTCATAACCATCTGACTGGATATTTATCCTGACAAAACCCTTTCATTTGGGGATCTCCTCATCACATGATGCCCAAAAGCCTCATTGCTTCCTCGTGCTTGATACACCACAGAAAGGCAAATATGGGTTTGGGGTTGGATTTGGGGTTTTTTATGGACTCCTAACTTTTTTCACTTCTTCATTTTATTTTCTTGCTGCAGGAGGATGGAGCCGATGGTCTTTACCACCATCTAGTGGATTTAGTGATTTACAACAAGCCACAATTACAACCAAAATAGGGATAAAAATATGAAATCTGTAATAGATATGGAATTTGTCTATTTTATTGTAAATATGACATTATTTCTCACATTGTGTGCATTCACGTGGGTTGTGGCTTGCAGTACAACACTGTAAAAATGGACAGGAATTCTGAATCAGCCACTCACTGATAGAACAGGAAAAAATTACCTCAGTGGGAGATTAAGATTGATATTGGGGAAATTCCTTCATGGAAAGGGTTGCCCAGCCCTGGCACAGCTGCCCAGGGCAGTGCTGGAGTCCTCATCCCTGCGGGGATTAAAAGCCCTGTGGATGTGGCCCTTGGGGACATGGGGCAGTGCTGGGGAATGGTTGGAGTTGATGTTCTGAAAGGGTTTTTCCAGCCCAAACCATTCCCTGATTCCAAATTCTCCTTTTAAAATGCCTGGTCACTTTTCCCTCAAGCAGAAAAACCATTTACATCTAAATCAAACCTTTTAATGACAATTTTCCCCCCTATCTTATCAAAATAGTTCCAACCCCACCAAAAAAATAGGACTTTTCAAGTGGACACTGCTGCCCATTAGCTGGAGGTGGGAAAGAGAGGGAATTTTCCATGCTGGATTTAGTGATAAAACTCTGGGTGTTCTTTGTTACAGGATCCAGAGATGATTTTTGAGACAGGATTTTTGGATTTTATTCCTTTATCTGCATATTGGAGAAAATACCTCAATTAGGTAAGGAGATCCCCCCCATGGTGGAAAAAGTAGAGAAGGTTTGACTGATTTAATCATATTTTTTAATTAAAGAATAATTGTTTGGCAGTTATACAAACCTGTTTTTCTTTCTCTCCACATGCAGCAGGATGGATTTGAATTGATTCCTGTGCTTTTAATGACACCAAAACATGGACCAATATTTTATCCTGAAGAACTGAGTGGCCCAGGGACCTTGCAGATTTCTTCCCTTAGGAGAGGGATGGGCAGCACCACCTGCACTTCCCTCTGACAGGGCCTTTTGTGATGCTGAGAGGTCAAAAATGCACCACAAAACTAAATTAACTCAAGATTTCCTTCCAGCTTTCTTCCAGGTTACTCCAACCTGGCTTGGACACTTTCAGGGATGGAACATTCTCCACCTTTCTGGAAAACTTTTACCAGTGTTTCACACCCTCACTGTAAAAACTTTCTCATATCTAACCTAAACTAACCTCTTTTCATTTAAAATACTGAATTACCAGCAACTACCCACGCTTTTTTTAAACTCTGGCCTTAAAAAAAAAAAAAAAAAAAAAAAAGGAAAAAAAATTTAAGTGAAGCAAAAGCCCAGAAGCAGCCTCTGTCATTGATAGCCAGCAGAGGACTGTGCCCTTCCTGGAGGGAGCTCCTTGGATTTTGCACCTGACTGAGCCCCAGCTCAGGGTGGAGTCACTCGGCTCTGGGTGACTCAGTGCTCTGCCTGACTGCCTGACAATCTCCACAGGGTACAGGCCATCTACGTGTGTGCCCCAATTAGCACTGCTAATTGGGGCACAAAATCTCTCTAAAGCTTTTTTTTTTCCTCTTTTTTTTCCGTTTTTTTTTAAATCAACCACCATTCTGGAATGGGAAGCGGGCACTGAGGCAGGAGGGAGCTGCTCTGTCCTGCCCTTCAAACGTGGCACTGAGAGGGGAATGTTAAAGGGTTGGGAGAATCATGGAATTCCAGGATGGTTTGGGTGGGAGGGACTTCAAAGTTCATTTTCCCACCCCCTCCCATGAGCTGGGAGAGCTTCCCCATCCCAGGGTGCTCCAAGCCCTGTCCAGCTGGCCTGGGACACTTTTAGGGGCATCCCCAGCTTCTCTGGGCACCTGTGCCACTGCCTCCCCTCCTCCCAACCAGGAATTCTTCCTAAAACCCAATCCAAATCTACTTTTTTTCATCCAAAATCCATCCAAAATCCAAAAACAACTTTTTGATAATATCAAGTTTCATACATTTTTCTTTAACAATCCAGAAGTGTTTTGATGGAAATGTGCAGCGGATGGCAGAGATTTAAATACAATTATTTCAGCTGTGTGCCAGATTCCACAGGTACTGAGTGATACAGTGACTCTTTCAGCATCAACATTCTGATATTTTCACACAGAAATGCCCTTCAGATGCCATTAGAATGCATTAATATTTGTTTTTAACCCAGACTTGTAAGTGTGCTTGTGTAAAATCAGGCAGAAAAACCTTTGCACACAAAAATCATCTCACTCAGAATCAGGTTATTCACTGGATCATTGTTATGGCTTGACTCCAAAGAGAATCCCAGATTGGAATATAAATATTTATCAATTCAAAGAGGAAATGCAAAAGAAACAGCCTAGAAAAGAGATGCTTTTGCTTTTCTATGATGCCATTTGGTAACACTGTAAAGGAATTATGTGCACTCCTCCAGCCAACACACTCCCCCATTGCAGAAGTGCAAACTGAGTTTATTTGAAATATTATAATAATAAAAGAACAATTATCTCTTCCCCAGAGCTTCAAGCTTAAATCACCTCATGTGCTTAATTCAGGATGATGTGAAAAAAAATCTCAATATTTAGAAAGGACCTTGCCCCATTGCTCCAGCAGTAGCTGAAGGTACAAAATCAGGATATTGACAACTTAGATTTGTTATTTGTGGGTGTTGTTTCAGGGTGACTGAAGCAGCACAAGGAAAAGCACTTAACTATGGAAAGTTTGTGAACATCCTGCTCCAAAGTCTCCATCCCAACTGGACAAGATGGGACATGGAGAAAGGGTTGGTCCTGAAACTCAACTTTAAAAACCTCCACTGTTGTACTTTCATTGGGCTTTTTAGTTTGAAATTAAAAATAAAATACATATAAAGATATTTTTAAAATATTTTATATAGAGATATAAAAAAATTTAAAATAAAAATTAAATAATATACATATAAAATATTATAATAAATTATATATAAAGGGGTTTTTAATATTTATATATAGACATAAAATCAATTAAAAATAAAAATTAAATAATATATAAAGATTATATTTAAATTTTTATATATATAAAAGTTTTTTAAATCTTTATTATAAAGACATTAAATCAATTAAAAATAAAAATTAAACTAAATTAACTGGTTTTATGGCTCTAAAATGACTTATTACCCTAAATTACAAGAAGAAAAAAGTTTGCTTCTATTTTATTGGGACTTTAATTGTCCATACTGTCATACTTTAAATAATCAGGCTCCCGTACATGGCTATGATCCAGAGGAATAAACATTGACCCAAAACACACAGCCACATCATTCTCCAAATCCCACTTGCCAGGTGGCACCTCTGGGCTCTCCATGGCACCAGGTCCTGCTGTATCCAGGTACAGGAGGATCCTGCTGTGTAGCCAGGTACAGGTACAGGAGGCATTTCCTGCTGTAGCCAGGTACAGGTACAGGAGGCATTTCCTGCTGTAGCCAGGTACAGGTACAGGAGGCATTTCCTGCTGTAGCCAGGTACAGGAGGCATTTCCTGCTGTAGCCAGGTACAGGAGGCATTTCCTGCTGTAGCCAGGTACAGGAGGCATTTCCTGCTGTAGCCAGGTACAGGAGGCATTTCCTGCTGTAGCCAGGTACAGGTACAGGAGGCATTTCCTGCTGTATCCAGGTACAGGAGGCATTTCCTGCTGTAGCCAGGTACAGGAGGCATTTCCTGCTGTAGCCCAGGTACAGGAGGCATTTCTGCTGTATCCAGGTACAGGAGGCATTTCCTGCTGTAGCCCAGGTACAGGAGGCATTTCCCGCTGTAGCTCAGGTACAGGAGGCATTTCCTGCTGTAGCCAGGTACAGGAGGCATTTCCTGCTGTAGCCCAGGTACAGGTACAGGAGGCATTTCCTGCTGTAGCCAGCAGGAGGCATTCCAGGTACAGGAGGCATTTCCTGCTGTAGCCCAGGTACAGGAGGCATTTCCTGCTGTAGCCAGGTACAGGAGGCATTTCCTGCCCTCTCTGAACAATCACCCCCAGGAAAAGCTGACTCCAGGGTGGCTGTGGAGGCTCCTGGCCCTTGAGCTGAGCCAAAATCCCTTTGCCATGGATTTGGGAACAAGAGACTGAGTCCCCATCCTCCCCTGAGCAGGCAGATCCATCTTCACCAGGCCCATCTGGATTTGTCCCCTCTCAATCCCACACGAACACAGCCAAATGCTTCTGGAGCTGCTCAGCAGCAGGGGACAACAAAACACCAGCAAAGATGGATGGAAGGCATTGCAGGGCTGCTTTGGTCCCAGGAAATATCTGTAGTTTCCTCTGGGGCACACCCAGAGCTCCAGGTTTGTGACACCAGCATTGCCATCCTTTGCCACCCAACCATTCAGCACCCAGAATTGCACAATGACATTTTTTATGCAGCCTGGGTGAATTATTCCCACATCCTTGCCTGTGAAATGATTCCCACATTGCTGCTGCAGCCCTTGTGTCATTTATTCCAGAGGTTTAAAAGGGATCCTCAGCTCCAATTCCTGATTCAGGATTCATTTCCCAACCACCCCAGGTTGGGATGGTTGGGAAATGGGAAGATGTGGGAATAATTCACCCTGAGGTCAGAGTGGTCCAGAGACACAAGAAGGTCTCTCAGAAGCCATCCAGCAGATGTTTCACTGCCAGCACACAAAAACCTATCTCATTTTATCTCCCAACCAAATTGCCCCTATCCAATCTGGCCTTGAACACTTCCAGGGATGGAGCAGCCAAAACTGAAATTCTGAACTGAACTTCAGAACTCAATTTCATATTCTGAATTTTTTTTTAATTTTTATGGAGGACAATTCTTTCAGTAAAGCAAATTTTCAACAATTTTTTTTTTTCCCCACGGGAAGATAAAAATCTCAAAATGGTTGGAGTGTGGTACAAAGGAAGGAGCTGCAGGAACTGGGTGCAACTGAGAAGGAAAAACTTTTGGAACAGTAATTAGTATGGAAATAATCTTCACCCACCCTATGGAAAGCCTGACATATGCTAAGGTCAGGCTCGTGCTAACTCAGAAAATCTTTTCTAAGCTGAATCCTTAAAGGAGGATGATTTAAATTAATAGGTACAAATACCCTCAGCTCCCAGTGGCTGCAATCAGAGGCAGAGGTCAGGGGAGAAGAAAGAAGATTGGAAAAGGCAGTTTGACCTGGCAGCATCCTCTTGATTTGTGATTTTAGGATTGTCCTGTGCAGGGCCAGGAGCTGGATTTGGTAATCCTTGAGGGTCCCTTCTGACCCACAACATTCTATGAGAGGGATGAAGAAAGAGTGCTCCTTGAAAATCCAATTTATGGACATAGAAATGGAGGTGAGGAAGTGTAAAATCGGTATTTCCATGCCAGATACTGCAAGTACAGGATATTTGGGGAGAACAGAGAGGAGTTTCAAGGATCACACCCTCACAGCAGGCTGGCAATGCCCCCTCTCCAAACTGACCTCCAGCCACCACCACCGAGGGCACAGACAATGCCATGGGACGTGCACGGGTCAGTCTGTCCCTGGAGACTCCAGCCCATCCCCTGTTTCTCCTGGGAATGCCAAACCCTCTGCCCAGCTCCTGCTCCTCCTGGGAATGCCAAACCCTCTGCCCAGCTCTGTTCCTCCTGGGAATGCCAAACCCTCTGCCCAGTCCCTGTTCCTCCTGTGAATGCCAAACCCTCTGCCCAGCCCTGTGCTCCTCCTGGGAATGCCAAACCCTCTGCCCAGCTCCTGCTCCTCCTGGGAATGCCAAACCAGCTCCTGTTCCTGCTGGGAATGCCAAACCCTCTGCCCAGCCCTGTGCTCCTCCTGGGAATGCCAAATCCTCTGCCCATCCCTGTTCCTCCTGGGAATGCCAAACCTTCTGCCCAGCTCCTGTTCCTCCTGGGAATGCCAAACCCTCTGCCTCCAGCACAAACCAGGATTTCCAATGCAAATCACACAGGCAAGAATGGATCCAACAGGACAGAGCTAATCAATGACAGCACTTCCACGGAGGAACCCTCATGGGGGAAACTCTGGGCCACAAATAATTCATCTCCCCTTTATTAAATAATTAGATACTAACAGAGAACCACTGATTAGGCTGCACTGCTGTGATAGTGTGTATTTCTCTCTTGACTTTGTCACCGAGGTCACCAAAGCACCCAAAGCCAGGGAGGAGAGAGGGAGACAGAGCATGGGCATGGCTGAGAGAGAAGCCTTTCATTAACCTCCCTGATCCCCCATAATTTCATGTGTCAGCAGCTAATCAGCCACTCACTGACATCATCAAGGGACAGGGAGAAAAGATGTCCCCAGGGGCCGATCACTTCTCACAGGAGAAAATCTACGCTTGCACCAGGAGCGTGAGCGGATTCTGCAGATAAATAAAGTGGGTTTGCATTATAATCACTGCCTCAATTTATGTTTATGCTGTTGGCAATGTGATTTACATCCAGCATGATGGAGATCATAGTTAAAGGAGACAGTCCTTGATAGTCCAACCCTTTCAGACTTTGCCTCATACTTTGTCACTTAAAAAACACAAGAAAATCATCTCCTTCCAGAGTTTTGTTAGTGCCACTGGTTTGCCAGACAGAAGAGGAAATACACGGGATGCTGCATTTTTCAGAGCTGGATTCTAATCATTCTGTATTTCCTTAATACTTTTATCCTGAAAGATTTTGTAAATCTAATCAACACAGCAGTTAATTCATCTGCAGCCAACAGTCCCCTCTCTTAAGCAGGATAGAGATGTGTCTTTACCAGTGCCACCAAAAGGGCAGGGACATGAGGGGGTCACCAGGGCACAGCAAATGATGCTGACCAGGGGCTGTGGGGTTGTGCACCTGAATTTCCAGGATTACCTGGGATCTACAGATGGACAAAGAGCCTGTGTCCTTCAAAAGGCTTCCCAAAGGAACACGGTGCTGAGGGAGAAGGGAACATCCTGCTGAGCATCCAGGAGCAGTGGCAGCTTGTCTGTCTGTCTGTCCAGCCTGGATGGGATTTTATGGGGTCCCACTGTGATTGATGCCTCTGGTTTGGCTTTTCTATATTTCAGGCTCTGTGCTGCTTTAGTGTGAAAGGGATAATGTTTGAGGGATGCTGAGCTCTGTGCACAGAGCAGGGAGACAAAACAATTCCTGCTCCAGCTGGGCACCAAGGACAAATGATCAAAATCTCAGCCCAGGAGCACAAACCCCGTGGGCTGCAGAGAGAAAAACAAGCAGGGTGGGACTGCCTGGGCTAAAGCTGGGATGGGACAATGAACTGCAAGATGCAAATGGAGCAGAACTGATCCCAGGGACAGAGCCCGGGAGCGCTCGTGCATTTTGGGGCCATTTGGGTTCATCTTGGGTGCATTTTGCATTTTGGGGCCATTTGGGTTCATCTTGGGTGCATTTTGTGCATTTTGGGGCCATTTGGTTCATCTTGGGTGCATTTGGTGCATTTTGGGGCCATTTGGGTTCATCTTGGGTGCATTTTGTGCATTTTGGGGCCATTTTGGTTCATCTTGGGTGCAGCCCTGGCTGGGCTCTGGTGCTGCCCAAGGTGGATCCATGCAGGAGATGCTGGGAATCAATCCCTGCTTTATTCTGGGACTCTGCCCAGCCTCTGCTCCAGGGCAGCCTGAACAAGGCATCACCTGGAGCTGCAGGGGTCTTCAACAAGGAAGAGGAAGAAGAAGGGACTGAGGTGCCTCAAACCCCAAAAACCAGCCTTAAACCCTGCACCACTCTCCATGAGGATATATTTTATATTTGGAAATATGAAATATATTCATCATGTCTTTCCACATCCAGGCATCAATGTAACAAAACCACCCATTAGGTTGGACTCGATCCTAAAGTCTTTCCATCCCAGATGATTCCATGATCCATTTGGAAAGCCAGAGGACATTCCCTCACACACTTCCCTTCCTGCAGCACCCTCGAGTCCAGCTCAGCACCGTGCTGCACAAACACGAGGCAATAAACCAAAAATAATCTCAAATATCTATTCCTTGGTCATCATTATCTCATGGATTAATGGATTTGTGGAGCTGGACCTGATTTTCTAGGATGCTGGATCCTAAATCCTGTTAGCTGATGCCCACATTTCCTATCTCTCATTGACCATCCAGAAGGAGAAATCCTGTGTCCCATACGGAAAAATGTCCCCTACCCCAATTAGGCATCATAAATTCATAATTAGCACATCACTATCAACAATCTCAGTAAGGATTTTCCATATAGCCAGGTTGGCTTGGATGTGGGAGATTGATTTGCATCCAAAAGAATAACTAAAATTTAACTAAAATATTGCTTAATCATGGTTTAAGTGCAGAAGAACCTCAACTTAGTCCTTCAAAATGGAAAAACAGAGATTCCTGTGTTGGCAAAGAACTTTGAAGAAATATAGAAAATATATCATGGTATGGGGAAAATATGGAAAAAAATAATGGAAAAATAAATTTGGACTGTGGGGAATACTGCTGAATTCTACTAGGAATTTGCCATTATTTTCTACTGGAATAGATACTGTCCAGCAGATCTTACAGAGTGGGTTTCTATTGGTTTATCTGAGTTTTGGAGAGTTATAAGCTAAAAAAAACTAATTGAGTCACATAACAGAACTGCTTAACAGTAATAAACCAATGGCAGCCCAAATCACTGAATTAAGTAACTTTACAAACACACTCAGGTGATAACACAAAACATATGCACTTATCTTGACTGCAAAACAGTAGTGGAAAATGTTATTTTGTAAAAAGTTGCACCTCCTTTTTTTGGACTGTAATTATGTTTTTCCAAATATATTGATATGTAAATGTATCTATTCAAAGCTCCATTTTTAGTAGAACCTATTCTCTTAGCACTGACAGATTCTGCACCTACTCATGTTTCTCACCAACAGTGAGAAACAAGAATTCCCAACATTGGGAATTCTTGGACTTTCATTCCAGTTGCTTGTTGAGATACAAATATTGGAATTTCTGAGGAGCTGTGCTAAACTCTCTGTTCTAACTCAAATCATGAGCACATGGATTGTAACACAGAGGAATCAACAGCAGAGCCAGGAAATTGCCTCTGAGGATCAGCTGCCACCAACACATTCAAACCACACCACACAAAATCAAAGGTGAAATAGATTTTTCCTAATATTGAGAATATTTCCTCTTTGAATTTGAATGGTTTTGTGAAGCAGAACATCACTAAGAGAGAAACTTTTGCATCTCTCCCATGATTTTCATTTACTAATGTGTTCATTTCTTCATTTGTAATTCCAACTATGCTGCAAAATTCAATAAACAAACAAATAAACAAATAAAAAGTTATATTGCTTTAATTTTTTTTCTTCAGCATGGTATTGATTTATCTTCCTAGAGCTAATCTCTACTTATTAGGTTCTTGGGTTTTTTTGCTCATATCTATTTCTCCTACAAGGTTCACTTATAAATAAAAAGCTAATTAGCCCAGTTTACTTTAATTAAACTGGTTCATAGAGAATAGGATTTTTGAACCCCATTTTTTCTCTGTGATGTGGGCATCATCTTTAGGCATAAAAACAGCCTTAAATGATCACATCCTTCAACAAAACCTACACAGAAAGAGAAACGAGCAATAAATAGAGCAAAGTCTAAACCCAAGTGAAAATGGGATTTTCCAAGAGTAATTTTGCCACGGGTCCATCAAAATGAATTTGCCAAATGCAGCCCAAGGTTTCCCAGGGTTCTGGGGTTGCCATGGGATAGAACCCAGTAATTTATGTATAAACAATACATAAATTCTCCTCCTATGCAGAAGCTGCCTCTGACACAGCCTCATTATACAGTTTGTTCTTCTGGGGAGAGAGTAACTTTCACACCTAAAAATATGCACTTTCAGGTACTAAATGTTAAATATCTCCATTCCCACCTACCCCAGCATTACCAAAATCTCTTTTTTTGCTGCTATCCACCTACCCTGAACTTACCAAAAAGCTCTTTTTTTGCTGTTAGTGCTGAGAAGAGGACACAGCCAACCTTGTCAATTTTAATTTTCTCAAAATCCC